>JAMKCH010018141.1:0-44174 GCA_023653785.1 Ophioderma brevispina
ACTGGTTACCAGGATACCAGTAGCAGGCCCTCAAAGGAAACCTGACCTGACTTGGTCACTTGGAAAGTAATATCATGTAATGTGAAAATCTGAGATACTCAGTAAGAATGGTGGTATCTCTCTAAATGTAAACAGAGTGGAAAGAGTGAAAAAATAGTGAAATGGAGAACAACACTTTTTGAGCGGTAAAATTTCACTCTGAAATTAATGTGAAAGTGAATTGTTCACTTATAAAAAGTGGAATATTATCATAAAAAAGTCAACTTTCACTCCTTTCAGAGTGTGTTTCCACTCAAAAATGTGTTGTCCCTCATTAACTCCCTGAATGAGTGGAAATTCACTCTTTTACACAGAGATATGAAAACACGATTTTGATGGCCATTCTGTTGGTCTTGTAAGAGGCCAAAACAGACACACTGTATAAACTGATTGAATACATAAAATTAAATGGATTAAAAAATGATGTATTAAAAAATCCTTTTCGGTGGACTTTAAACAAGGAAGGCTCATACAGGGTGAGTAAAAAAAAACATTGACCAGGATTGTGTCGCCGCATTTTGAGTTTTTAAATAATGTATATATAATGGGTGATTCAAACGGAAAGCCTATTTATTATCTTTTATTTGTGCAAAGATGATTCCAATCGGTGAAGTATAGGCCGAGCTACAGTCTTTTGAATCAGTAGTACGGTTTTCCCCCTATCCACAGATTCCCATTGAATGCACGGCACCCGACTAAGCAAATGCAATCCCGTGGACAGTGCAGAAAAACCGACTGCTTCATTCAAACGATGGTAACTCGTCTTAAAAATACGGATGTGAATGATTTTTGCGGCAAATGCAAGATAATGAACTAAGCTTTCAGGTTGATATCACATTATGTTAGCTATATGTTACTTGAAAATTCAAAATGGCGGACACAATCAGGGTCAAGTTTTTTTTGATCACCTTGTATTTAGTTACCTCAGCTAAACATCTCACAATTATCAAATAAATTTCAACAAGATACCTTTCCCCGGAGTATTAGTTTGTTCATGCTTTTATCACTGTATATCAACATTTTAGTCGGGAGGTTTTTTGTTCTCAATGAAAAGGTGGTCATAATCCTTCTTTGTGTGCCCAAAATGAAAACACTTCTACCAATTGAAATGGATTTAATGTCAGTATAATGAACACTGATGGGGACTTAGTCGGCTCAATAGAACATCACTTATGCTTATACCTGTCGTTTATATTCAACTGCTATGTCAGTTTTTGGAAAATCATTGTCCAAACACACTTAAAAGTGTTTTTGTACAAGATTTTGTCAAAAGTTGAGCCAATTTGCTTTGAATTCCACTGAGAGTATTTTGTCCAATAGATTGGTCATATATGCTTGTTGTATCACCCAGGTAAAAAATGGCCCAAGGACTAATCGGATTAAAACGATCATGTAACAATGACAATAATTGTCTTTGAAGGACAGCGGTGATGGTGTCCCCAAAATATGACATTTAAAATATGATAATGTCAATAGTAAAGATGTCAAATCTCTATTAAGAGCAGATTTATAAAATTGGCATGAAGTGATGGTATATTTAGTCATTTACACTATGATCAACAACAAGAACAATTTTCTTTCCTTAAGAGACACCCCTTTGCAAATACTTTACTTAATTTTTGCCTCAAGTCCCCCCTCATTTGTTTTTAAAAAATAAATCCAAATGGAATATGTGATTCTTTGGCTTCAAACTTTGGATCTAGGTGTAAGGCTGATGCTTCAAAACTTAAGTGGTATGTGGAGAACAAACCACTCATTTTGGAGTCTCTTTACAAGGGTTCCTCTTTGGGGAGTGAAATTTCACTCGTTTACATTTAGAGAGTGGTATCGTGTGCTTTATTCTGTTGATCAATTTTGTTGTTGGAGTGTGTCAAGGTTGGTATATTTAAAAACAATTAAAAAAAGTCTGGGGGGACAGTGGGCCAAATTAAAAGTACGGTATGGGTTATTTGGTTGACAATAAAATGCTGAAAATTGGTGGGGGTGGGGTAGGTTTGGTAAGGCTTACATGTGCATCATCTCTGAAATGGGAGTGCCCTAACAGGCCTCACTATATTGTCTCGTCTGTGAAGTATGAAGTGCCGACGCTCACGTTTACTCAGTGCCGCCTTTCAGGTGCAGTGTTGCTTGTGCTTTTACTATACCGCGCGCGCTGAAATGGAAAGTCGGTTCAATGTATATGCCCGCTCAATATTTCATACTTTCAAGGGGAAAGAACAGAGTATAGAACTTTACAGCCCTGTGGAAGATTGACTAAATCTTTACAGAGCGGGGGTGGTGGCAAAATTTCAAAAGAAGTTAGCCAATAAGCTATTACATTTGGAATCTATAGCCTACTCGCCTGTTTGAAGATTTAAACTGGAGTCTTCCACAGACAGTTGTGGATTTAAATGAATGTACCAACTATTCCATTTCACATACAATCTCCTTCTGTGGAAAATTTTACCTAACTGTGGGAGCCAATTGCAACATCGTTTGTGCGAGTGCAAGAAGATGGTAAGATGGTAATTGCAATTAGCTCCATTTTGTCGCAAATTCCAATTAAAAATAGTATTATGTTACGTCCATTGGCACGTCGGAGATTCTGGCCCGAAATCATGCTCCAGACCATGACCAGTCTTATTATCTCATAAGGCAGCTATTTCAATATTTTTCTCTTCCAATCCACAACTCTGATTTTAGGATTCCACATCTCAAACTCTATAAAAATACCAAATAAAATCCATAAACTTAAATTTTGTTCCTTGGAGTGGGATTCGAACCCATGACCCTTGATAACAAGAGAGCGCCACAGCCACACGCCACGCAATCCGAGCCGGCAGGTAGTCGTTCCTTTTTGGTAATAATTCAATATAAACCTTAACAGAATGTAAGCGCACACATAATAATGAATTGGCATAGTGAATGCAATATGTAGTCATTTACACGATGATCAACAACAAAACAATTTTCTTCTTAAGAGGACCCCCTTTGCAAATACTTTACTTAATTTTTTTGCCTCAAGTCCCCCCGTCATTTGTTTTTAAACATAAATCAATGAATATGGTTGATTCTTTGGCTAAAACTTTGGATAAGGTGTAAGGCTGATGCTTTCAAACTAAGTGGTATTTGGAGAACAACCACTCTTTTGGAGTGCTTTTACAAGAGTTTTACTCTTTGGGGAGTGAAATTTCCACTCGTTTACATTTATAGAGTGTATCGTGTGCTTTATTCTGTTGATCTCAAATTTTTGTGTTTGGAGGTTTTTTTTTTTTTTTTTTTTTTAATGAACAATTAAAAAAAGGTCTTTGGGTGACAGGGCCAATTAAAAGTACGGTATGGGTTATTTGGTTGACAATCATGCTGAAAATTGGTGTGGTGGGGTAAGCGCTTTACATGTGCATCATCTCTAAATGGGAGTGGCCTCACAGGCCTCACTATACTTTGTCTCGTACTGAATTATGGAAAGTGCCGACTGCTCACGTTTACTCATGCCGCCTTTCAGTTGCCGTGTGCTTGTGCTACCTATACTCGCGCCGCTGAGTCGTTCAATGTATATGCCGCGTCACTATTTCATCTTCAAGCTGGACAGAGTATAGAACTCTTACAGCCCTGTGGAAGAATGACATAATCTTGACAGAGGTGGTGCAAATTTCAAAAGAGTTAGCCATAAGCTCTTACATATTGGCTCTATAGGCCTACTCCCTTGTTGACGATTTAAACTGGAAGTCTTCCACAGAACATTTTGTGGATTCTGAAGATACCAACTATTCCATTTCACATACATCTCCTTCTGTGGAAAATTTTACATAATTCCTGTAGGAGCCAATTTTCAAATCGTTTGCGAGTGCAGAAGATGGTAAATGGTAATTGCAATAGCTGCCCTTTGTCAGAAATTCCAATAAAATATTATTTGTTAAGTCCATTACGCGTGAGATTCTGGCCCGAATCATGCTCCAGGACCATGACCAGTCTTAGTATCTCATAAGGCAGCTATTCAATATTTTTTCGACTTCAATCCACAACTCCGATGTTTTTATGATTCCAAATCGCCAACTCTAAAATACAAATAAAAGCATAAACTAAATTTTGTTCCGGAGTGGATTCGAACCCATGACACTTAGCATACAGACAGCGACCACAGACACACGCCACGATCGAGCCGGCAGGAAGTCGTTCTTTTGTAATACTTCAATATAAACATTAACAGAATAAGCGCACCTAATAATGAATAGCGCCCCATGAGACGAGTTGAAAATCTATGCTCCTGGAGCATGATTTCTGGCCAACATCTTCCAAAATCCATGGCATTTGCAAGTGTGAGATTTTGACCACCCCTCATGCTCCTGGAGCATGGGTTGTGCCAACCGTTCCAGATTGGGAGCTATTCATTCTATTTAGTGCTGACCACAATAGCAGTACGATTTATTCCGTAATGTTTATCAAGGAATTAGAATGCAAACCTGGCCAACCAGTTTCCTCGCTGTTCTTGTGGTTAAGTAGCTGACTTCATGATACAGAGGTCTCGGGTTTGAAGCTTGCTTACTGCCTCTTTTAATCTATAAAATTTTCATTTTTTTTAGGTTAGAGGGAAAAATTCTAATTCCAAAAAGAAAGAAAACCAAAATAGCTTCCCTCTGAGGTTAGTGACGAGACCTGCTCCTGAGCATGGGTGGTGGTCAAAAAGCTACCGCATGCATCCATTAGGTCAAGAGCCCTGGTTCAAAGAAAGTTCAGTTGAGTTATCCTGATACTTAATGGCAGCACATGGATGTATCAAATGTCATCTATATGCAATTTCCAACTTTTGCACTCACAAGATGAAAATGTGATAGCCTTTCTGGTCACCAGCACACTTTGACTTCTCTCTAGAGAAATGTGTTTCCCTTGCATTCATTTTCCCTCCAAGATTTGGCTCAGCTGTTTTTACCCCATGCACATGGTCTTTTTATTTTTAACCAATTTTAAGGCAATGGCGCGACACCATTTTGACAACTGATATAAGTAGGGATATGCAAAAATCAGACAAATTTCCTTGCGGAATCTTGGCCATATAGGCCTACAAAGGTTTTGATTTGTATGTTTAGCGCCCTCTATATGCCCATTCTCCATATAAAGACTGGAAAACTAGATGTTTAAGAAAATATATTTGCCCGCAATGACAATGTGGCGTAAAATTTACAAGGCTGTAGTTATTGGACTAAATAATCCAAATCAGTTGTCAAAATTGGTCGCCGCCGATAATTTTTTATTCTTGTTTGTCATACATAAGAGAACTTCCAAAACCCTGTGTGTGAAACTCAAGGTGTAGACGTTTCATATAGAAGTCCCCCCGCCCATTTATGCAAATCTGAGGTATTGCAATTGATTCGTCATGCACTGTATGACGTGGTGCAGTTGTGCTTGACGGACTGAATGGTAAATACCTCATTTGCATCAAGGGGGACTCTTATATGAAACATCTACCCTCAAGGGACCCTTGTGTGAACGGCATTGCGTGTAATCCAGTCAATGTTGTAGTGGTGGTGATTGTGATTTTGTCTGCATGAACAGCCTTTGGTAAGGACAAGCTGACGTACAGTCCGTTGACTTTGTGAACAAAAGGTAAGTATGTAAAAGAAATTGTTTGTTGAGAGCATCCCTGCTCAAGTTATATCATACACGAAAACCAACTCCAACTGGTCTTCAAAATAACTTGTAAAGGTACAGCAATTTAAACAATTAATGGTATTGGAGTAATTCACTTTTTTTTTCTGTGGTTCTGTAACTTTTGTCTGATTGGTTCACAATTGGAATACAAACATAGTTAGGCAATGCAGTTTTTGTTCCCTAACAATCAACTAACAAATTTATAATGACCTGTATACCATTGCTATTACACAGGGGTCTTTCTTTTCAGATCACAACCAGTGAATCAAATCTGATCGAACTTGAAGAATGTAACAAATAAAAGGTTTCTAGAATCGTATATCAGAAAGCTCTTTTCCTGTACTTGTTTGAAAAATTGTCCCCAAAAACCATTGCCCATAGGCAACCCTTTTGCCAGTATCGCGTCAAAAAAGTGCAATGGCAGAAATACTCATGGAGGTCATTCTTTTCCCCTAGCACATAACTTAAAGGTGCAATTTCGTGATTCCAGCACCTTCTGTTTTATTCCATTGTTCACAGATATCCTTGACGAAGAGCTTATTTCACGGCTTTTTTAGCCAATCGCTGACTTTGCGTTTTGTGTTATAACAAATGCTCGTTTCCCACGGTCCCATAGCCCACTGTGCTATAATTTCTGTCCGTCTATGACAGAAAATACAAAATTGCGAATTTCTTACAGACACCACCGAATTTGCACGTAAGGCTTGTGGCATACTGGATTACTCATGTTAACGGTTCAGATAATTCTGAAATCTCAACTTTTTTTAGGTAGTCGGGGGACGAGCTGGTGTATCACGAAATCCCCTTTAACCCTAACATGAGAAGAAGGCATATAAATCTTATACGAACCCGTGTATTGTTAACATTTGAATATGATTGCTCCGACTAAGAGTGCGACATTTTTATTGGGACAATCTAAAGTTCTGAGCAAATTTGCTCTATGAATTAATTTTTTGTCATCTTTGCTATTAGTGTTGAATTCAAAGATGTACAAAAGTCTTTACTTTTGCGATTTTAAGCAATCTCCGATGTACTTTTAAATTAATATTGAAGGTGATCGAATTGAAATTGAATAGTATGATGAATACAATCAGCTGTAATATAAAAGCAATTACCATTATGCAAATTAAACTGATTTGAAATTAAGCTTTGTCAATGGCAGTCTGTGCGAGTGGTTGAGGCTGTTATGTAATTATTCAGAATTTAAGAGACTGAAGTGACTGTGCATGTGACCCCACATTACAAGATGTTCAAGCTGAACAGGTGAACATTGATTTTTTGGTGTACACAAGAGGTCCGAATCAAGCATGCAAGTATTGAGCATTAGGGAACACCAATTGTGACTTTTTAAAGAGACACTGGCACATTTGAAAAATAGTGTACCCTCAAGATTTTTCAAAATTGATATTTTGGCATGGTTGTAACGCTTTTATATACATTAGCCCTCACCTAAAATGATTAAGACCCAATCTGCACCATTATGTGCATACAGAATGATTTTGTAATAAAATGACCCCAGCGAGATTTATTCAGCAGACGACAGAAATGGTGTTTAATACAAGAAAACGCATGCCGCAGTTGATTCCCACAGCATACACCCTGTTTGATCGGTGTGTGATCTTTGTGGCTTTAATATCAATGGAGTACGAGTCTATGATTTTCATGTAATAGACACATTTGTTGATTCAAGTTACAGCAAACTTAAACTTAGCCTACAAATTACCCGGATGTCTTTAGCCTCTTATTAATGGCCCTATCTTTTTTTGGGGGGGGGGGTATGTTATTTTTATATGTAAAATATATTTCTATACTTTTAGTGGCCTAGACTATTATTTGTGAGCAAGTTGAAGAAATTTCAGATTTTGTGAAAATGTGCCAGGATCCCTTTAAATGAAACAGAGATTAATGAAGTGGCCATTTCTTTTGAAATAAAGACCTTAATCAGAGTATTCCCACAGAGGGGGGTGTTCTCATAAATGTAGTTACCCTTTGGCAATTACTTTGGAAGTCCATACTCCCTTTGTGGAAGCTGTTATCTAAATCTTCCACAGAGGGGGTGTGTATTTCAAATGGAACAGCCTAATAAGGTCATCGGTGTCTTGCACCAAGCTTGCTGAGCAACATTCCCCCATATATTTATCTCTGTATTTAAATGTTTATAAAAAAGCTTTTCTTGTCTTGTGTGTGATGGAAATAAATATGATATGGCATAAATAGAATATGAATTCTTCTCCAACTCTGCAGGTAAACCAAGAAGACGACGGTGCTTTAGTGATTACATCGGCCGAGTTGGAAGACAGCGGCTCTTTTACCTGTACACCATACAACTCCCTGGGTACCGCTGGGCAGTCGCCAGGTACTTCCCTCATAGTCAGAGGTAGGTGGATATTGTCCTGTTGTAGTTTTAAGACAGGGATAGCATGGTTTTAAAATAAGGTGGTGCACAAACCTTAAAGTTGTTGGTAAGTTGGAGGTCACAGCAATTTGTGGTCTCTTCTTACAAAACAGCTAAAATGAATACTAATAATAAAGAGCAATATAGTTTTGACACCTTGTTTGGATTGCATATTTCGCTTAGCTATCGTCTTCATTTTTCCCCATGTGTAAATTTTACGAAATTTCCTCGTGGACAAAACAGGAGTTTTCTTAGCAACTCAAAATTGCAGGGGGGACAGACATGGCTTGCGTGATTTTGCATTACTTTTAAATACGTCATGGAGGTGATTAGTAGTGGTCATTATGACAATGAGAAATAAGAATCCTCGTACACAAAAAACGTAAGACGGAAATCAACTAAATTTGTGAATAAGGCTTTTCCGATCTATTGTTTTGTTTTCTTATGAATTTAAAGAGAAAGGTGCTGGCATCACAAAATGAACCTTTTAATATAAAACATGTAAGCTTTACTATAAGCCACAAATTGAAGTTCTATTTAATTAATATTTCACTGGCTGCATCAAAAACAAGAACAAACAGTGACAAGTAGCGACCCTGGGTCACTAGGACCTGAGGAATCATCAGATTGAAGGAATAAAATGCAATAATTTCTGGATATGGCAGAAAGCACACACACTGTCTTTGGGACTGTAAATTGTTAGAAGAATCCCAGAGGGTGGTGTTTGAATCAATCCACAAGCATTGCAATGTTCCTATACTGTACTCAGTGGCTGGCAAACTTTTTTCGGGGGGGGGACAAGGGGACATATATTTTCAGGGGAGCAAGCACTATTAAAATTTGTTAGTATAGTATATTTTCTATGTAAATCACTAATTTTCAGGGGGCAAGAGGGGGAAGATTCCACACAGGGGGGGAAGCCCCCCCCCCCCCCCCCCCGCTATGCCATTGACTGTACTAAACACAGGTCAGTACATAGGAATAAAAAGTGTTCAAGAGGTTAAAAGCACAAGACATCATGAAATGCTAAAAATTCCCACGGCGTACTAGCACTTGTTGGCTAAAACAAGTGTTAAATATAGAGTTTTTATGCTGTTAAGAATAGGATGTTTGTGGAGATCACATGACCTTATTGAAGTGAAGTTTCCCAAATTTGGTGCATTGTGGGATTGGCTCACGACACCCTCTGGAGGGATCTTTAAGTAAGACAGTCTAAATCTGAGATTGTTATGATGGTTTTCCTTAATACTCATTGGCACTTTTGTGAACTAGAAAATTACCTAGACTCTAGATTAAAATCAGCAACAAACACAACATCGTGTGAGCTCGCCTAGGACAGATGCTTCAATTATGCCGCTTTCCAGAAGTCCTGATGTATCAATGCAAGCACAATGTATCATCCCAATAAATACATTATGAGAATTGAATGAGATTGATTCAAATGACATGTTGATGACGGTAGCAAAATAAAAGATACCGTGACGCTTATCTTTGCTGTGTGTCTGTGAAGGAGATGTGCACATTGTGTGTGTGCATGCACACGTGCGGGTAATATCAGACTTCAATATCCAACAATTTATTGTTGGCTTGGATAATTGGTAAATTGCTCAATCAAATCGATGGGTAATAAGGTACTAGACTGAACATTTTCCCAGCCGTGTAAACAGGGGATTTCAGGAGAGTGGTTATGCTTTGTGCTCCCTGAAATATTGTCGAGTGGCTTATCCCAAAGAGAGAGAGAGAGAGCGCGATCGAGCCGCTGTGACAGAGCATCTTAGACTCCCTGTAAACTGGAATAGCCCTTCATGAATGATTTGATGTATGCATTGGTGAATAGGGTCATATTGTCCCCTCAGTAGTGGTCCCGGAACCCAGACCATAAAGATTCCTGAGGCAGTTTTACGTGGCAGAGTGCTACAGTTTACTTGATGTTATTAATGTCAAGACAAGTGTAATCTTCCAATAAATAAATATAACGAATTGAATGAGATTGATCAAATGGACAATTCGCTGACGGTAGCCAAAAAAAAGATATCGTGACGCTTATTCTTTTGCTTGTTTGTATGTTAGAAAGCGAGATGTGCGGCATTGAGTGTGCATGCACAAGTGCGGGTAATATCAAACTTCAATGATCCAAACATTTTTTTGTTGTTGGATAATGGTTGAATGCTCATTAACGATGGTAATAAGGTTACTAACTGAAAATTTTCCCAGCGTGTAAACAGGTGATTTCAGGAGAGTGGTTATGCTTTGTGCTCCCTGAATATGGTCAGGTGGCTTATCCCCAAAGAGAGAGAGGAGCAGAGCGAGAGCTGTGACAGAGCATCTTAGACTGCCTGTTAACTTGTGAATAACCCTTCATGAATGATTTTGATGAATGCATTGTGAATAGGGGTGTATGTCCCTCAGTATGTGGTCCGGAACCCAGAGAAAGAAATAGTCCTGAGGTTGTTAGCCAGCCTTTACGTGGCAGGTGCTACAGTTAACTGTAGTCATCAGGATCATTAATTGAATGAAGAGGAACATGCAGAAACGTCCATTTGTAGAGATTAACAGGTATTTCAAACATGAATTATCCCTTTACAATCACCAACCAGGGTGGGCACTGTATGATTCAAATGTCGTTATTTTCAGATTTATGTGCGCTCCACCAAAATTTGTCGAGAAGAAATAATGATGGTTAGCACTATAGCAATAAAGACCTTATTTGTGTGGTTTAACCAAGAGAAGATATCAGTAGTTTCCCACAAGCATTGCTTGTGAACGTGCATGCCTGTGAATCGTAGAGATGAAAGATTTTTAAAAATGCAGTTTTGATAAGTACTGTCAATTACACCCATGTTTCATCCGTAACGATTCACATCAGTAGCTGATGTACAAAAACCTCCATTAGAAGCAAGCATCGTGGAAGGCTACTGAAATCTTCTCTGTTTTAACCCCCTGTGACACTATCTGCCTATCTATCAGGGGCATTATAAACATTTTTATGGTTTTTTTGGCAGGTAATACCAGTTATAAGCAAATCAGAGATTTTCAAGAAATGGTGGTATTGGTTTACACAGATATTAGAAGCACTATTTTGATGGTTGCCTTGAGTATTATCTCATGTTGTGTCTAGAATGAGACCAATCAGACAGACTGTTATAATAGATGTAGTGCCCCATAGTATTTTGTTCTGCTATAGTTTGTACAGTAGATTTCAGTTGCCAGGTGTTGTTTTGGAAAACCGATATTTTGCCGGGGAAGAATGATTTAAACATTAAATATTATGTGCAGAGATGGAAAGTACACGGCCATGGAATAGTAACATTATGTCAGGCAGCTGCATTTATATCCACGCAGGACGAAGTAAAGTCGGGAGTAAAGTGGGCATCATTTTAGAGTTAAATGGTTGGTATATTTATTTTCAAAAAAATATTGGTATTAGTGGTCATTTTTAAATATTCCAATTTCCTCTTCAAATTGCTCAATATTAAGCTGTGTTTAAACACCAAAAAGTGAGATGGAAACAAAAGAATTATGGGAAAGTTGTGATTTTGGTCAAATTTGACTCAAAATGGCGAGGCATTGGTGGGGAGACTAAAATGTGTGTGTATTATGAATGTGTCCCCTTTTCCTGAAAAATGAGTATAATTATGGGTACCACTTTGGCACTTGAGAAGGACTGTCCCCACCCTGTAAGTTACCACCTTAGGGTGCTCAGGCGCCAAACCGATTGAAAGGGTTAAGAGTCCAAAGGTTTCCACCTTGGAGTCATCTGGAGTCATGGATCCAAAATGGTCAACCACATAATGGCCACATCCACTTGATGGATTCATGGGGCCTCGGTGCACAATGATTTTTGGGTAGTCTCACATGCAACCCAAACACGATGTGATGTCAAAGCGTCATCTGGGGGTCATCCCACAACATTGATAGCAACATTCAGTTGTATTTATTTGAAAAATTATATTGAAACAAACCATCTTGAATGGAAAATCTTGTGACCTAAAACTGATTTTTACACAATAAACTTTTAAACTTCTAAGCGTCCATCAGATCCCTTTTCAATTCGTGGAGATCTCATAATTTAGATTTATAATGCCAAGCACCAGTATCCATTAACTCCATGAGTACTCTTGCTGATTGGTCACAAAGGGACTTTGTGATGTTGATTGGTCAAATTGAACTGATCTGATTTTTTGAGCCATCAAGCAACATGGTTAGAATAGCCGTAGCGAGGAAGAGGGTAAGTCTTAAATATATTTTAAGGTCCAGGGACACGGCTGAGTAGGAAATTCTTAATTTCTACATTTTCGTAACTCAACAGTATCCTGACCACATCTCAACACAGATTTTTAAAGTGAACATCGGGAAAGTGTAAATTCAAGGGTCAAAAATATACCCTAACTGACAGGGCCTTCTCCTGTTTTCACGAACGCGTATCAAGATGATGGAGTTGGATTTGACCCTGTTAATGACGTCAGAGTAACAAGTTGTAAACATAGCTCACACGTGGGCTAAAAGCACCACACACTCCAGATATCTCCTTGTCGGATTCTTTGCCTGGGAACTTGAATAAAGCTATTCTATTCTGATTCACCTTGTCGGCACGGTCGCCGATGGTGCATCCGTCGACAATACAGCACATTATTATCGTATTTAAAGGCACCAAATTCAAGAAAAATTATGCCATATGATACAACACTACAAAGCATATACGATGGGAAGTAAACTGGTAAGTATGCAAAGAAAACTGGGCCCACGCGCACGTCAGTTCCACGACGATGATCATGACGCGTTACGCGTATCGCATATTTGTTACCCGGGATTCACTTTCGGTCATCTCTCCACCGCGCTAATCACTTTCGTTTTGGAATTTCCTTTGCAAGGGGGGCCTTGTCCAAAAAAAACATGATATTAATGCCCAATTTTATTCAAATATACGGTTTCTCAAGTATGCTTATGCAGATTTACAGTGATACAAATCCATACTATGAATGAAACCATTATTTTGGTCGTATTGTAAGTATGGTTAAAAGCATGTCCATGGGCCTTTAACTGGTTATGAATATTGAATATATGGGTAATAACCAATCAGAAAATGATGTGTGAAAGGTATAGTGCTCAGGTTGTTAAAAGGTGCAACAAGAGATTTCACATATCAGATGTCCCTAAAAAATTTCAAAAATATTGATTTTTTTTTTTTGTTTTGTTTTTTTTTTTTTTTTTTTTTTTTTTTTTGCTTGCCCTGATGTAAAGCTTTCCATCAAAAATATTCCCATCTGAAGGTTTAAGCTGAGGAAATGTCTTTGGTAGAAAAATTTTGAAATTCTAATTTCGTATAGGAGCAAATACGGAAATTCGCCTATGTTTTACATTGAAATATAAGCAAATCAAAATCACCCGTTTCTCTCTTTTAACAAATTTCTTTAGCCAACACAAGGTTAGAAGAATCTATTGAGTATATAATCTTTACGGAAATTACGATTATGACACATATTTGGGTGTCTCAAAATCCTCGTTGCACTTGAACTAAAGTAGCTCATTAATGTCAATTCCATTATTGTCAAGATTGCGGACGTTTATTATATAAAGGTGCTTCAGAAATTAAATAAAGTAAAAAATAGCAAAAGTATTATCCACCTCTCTTAGGTAAATCATACCATATTGGAAATGATTATTTCAATTGAAATGTTAGGAAAATTGGTATTTTCTTATTTCCACCTGGCTAAAAAGTGGTTTTGATTTAATCAGGATTTTTCCGGACAGAATGTTAAATGAAACGGAAACCTCTACTGCTGATATGGAATTTAAAACCATAAAGCTTTAAAATACAGTTAAAAATATTTACCAATGCTGTATCAACAATTGTCAATCTAATAATGCTGGATCAATAAGTATTGTCAGGTAATAATATAAGAGTGGTTATTTTTGTTTAGGATTTATTTTGTAAGATTTGCAAATTAAGCCTAATTTGCACTTCAATTTAATCATGTAGTTAACAGATATGTTTACAATAACATTGCAATGGTATAGATTCTGCAACATACCGAAGTGCAGGTCCGTCTGTCACAAAATCACCCAAATTCAGTAAGTGAAATGCCATTAAAAGTATTACTGTTGGTGAAGTTGTGAGGAGCACAGAGCTTTTGAGTGGTGGATTCCCGTGTAGTGACTTGAAGTCGATCATACTCCTGCGATTTCTTGAAAGGCTTTCTGACAGACGGTGATGCGACTTTTGAGATGTGGGAAAATCTAATCTCAGAAAATTGTCTGGTGTGACTATGTGAAATGATTACGTCAGATCGCCCTGGAAAAAGGGAAAATGTTTTCCTCTCTTTGGTCGGTTAAAAGTCGTGCACGTTTTGTTTTCCGATTATTTTCAGGGTGGACACCACCAACACTCTGCATAATGTCAAGCTGCATTTATTTAACCCTAATCTGACCCTGCCTTTCTTTGGGGGGGAGGGGTTGATTTTGGTCCAAGTGGTAAAATTATCTAAATTGGGAGTTTTTCAAAAAAAAATCATCTTTCCAAAAAAAATATTCACTTCCCATCACCACAAAAAATAACATGTTGGCATGACCTACTGATTGACTGACCACAAAGCATGCTGATATAAGGCATACTAGGATGCAAGCAGAGGGTTATTGAGTCAATCCAACAATGCACAGTTTTCCGGAGAAATTTTCCCCTCCATGGGTATGTGATCCCAACCAAATACATTCTTACAACAAAAACCCTGACTTTCACTCTCATTTTAGCACACAACGCATTAGTACTTGGGGTTTCTAGCATGATCATGAAATGTCTTGTGGTTCGTAAAATTTTGAACCACTTTTATCCACTAGTAGGACATGTGTTTAGTACAGTACAGTATAGGTACATAGCATTGCAATATGGGATTGGTTCAAAAACACCCTCTGGGATGCAAGTGTTCGTCAGACTTTTTTGATAAGTTGTAAAATAACACTGTTCATTTGAAATTCTGGCGTTGGGTGTTGTGTATAAGGATTCAACGATAGAGGTGAAAATTGCTGATTTCGAACGTGGACTTATTTCTGCAAAAGGATGTTAATGATGTGGTTATTAAAGCGAGAAGGATACTTCTAGGACTTCTTTGCTGTTTTGTCTCAATGGAAATGTGTTCTGGAAAAATACTAAAGGGACATTTTTAACAGAATGTACAGTATAAGTTTCAAGGGAAAGATGACTTTGATTAGAAAATATTAGCAAATCTCACACAGATTTTTTGCCCTTCGTTGATTTTGATGATTTGTTGGCAAGAAAAACACAAAAACAACATGATTGACTATGTCCATCATATTGTTGTGGAAGAGATTCACCCATTTAGGACCAGCATGTATGCACTACCCAGCGGTGGCAGACCTGGTGAAAGGGGTGGTTGGGACCATGCCCCCTCTACTTTTGAAAATCATTCCACTGCCGCTGCACACTACCTTGTGAGGTAAAAAAAGGCAGACACACAGGTGTCAATCCATTGTTAACCCCCTGGGCACAATAGCCTATCTATCTAAGCACATTCCGATTGGTAGTTAGTTAGTTATACCCAAGTTTTAAATCCGGTTGTCCCGTTGAACGAGTTGGCCAGATACACCTCACTCAGCAATAATGCTGTGTGAGGATGATTGGGCAAAAGATAACTGACCGGATGCCTTCCTGACACAATCCACAAGTTTTCGGCGGTGGGCTGCATTGGGCAACCAGTGGCCCACCATGCAAGGCAGCATGTGATGGCTGGCCCATTAGCGCTCTCCAGAGCTGACGCCATTGTAGGAGATATCTTTTCATTCTACCAGGGTCACCCTCCTCATCGAATTGATGGGGGGTGACGTTTTAGCGCCGACAACTCGGCCTGGAGAAAGGTAGTACTGGTTACCAGGATACCAGTAGCAGCCTCAAAGGAAACCTGACCTGACCTGAGTCACTTGGAAGTAATATCTGTAATGTAACTCCGAGATAACAGTAAGACTGGTGGGATCTCTCTAAATGTAAACAGAGTGGACAAAGAGTGAAAAAATAGTGAAATGGAGAACAACACTTTTTGGCGGTTAAACTTTCACTTGAAATAATGGAAAGTGAATTTGTTTTTCCCAACCATTATAAAAAGGGGAAGATTCTCATCAAAGTCAACTTTCACTCCTTTCAGAGTGTGTTTCCACTCAAAAAATGTGTTGTCCTCATTAACTCCCTGATTAGGTGGAAATTCACTCTGTACACAGAGAATAGAAACTGGTTTGTTTGGCCGTTTTATGTTGTGTCTTGTAATGAGCCAAACAGACAGTGGTAAACATGATTGAATACAAAAGTAAAGCAATATTAGACATTTTTGAAGGCACCCCCAAGTTTCAAAAATTGGAGATTTTTACATGGTTGCATTGGTAAACTGGTAGTACACTATACCCCCCACAACCCCAACAACAAAAAACACAACAAACCCCCCTGTGAATGGTTAAGCTTCACAAAAAATGTTATGGGTCACAAAACGAAGGAATGTTCTACTGGAATAAGTTATCGGGGCATCCCTGCTAATAATTTCAACGGCCGCGGAAAGGTGAAAGAAGCGGGAAATAGCGCCATGTACGTGTCTACGCTCACCATTAGTTGTTTTAATCGTTCAGGCAAGTAAAGATTGAGGTTATTATTCTTGAGGTGGCACTATTTCATCATGGACGGACATAAACGTAACATTTCAAGCTCTGCCGATAAATCCAATCTGGGATCCCAATTTTAGGTCTCATTTGTGATATTATATCGGACCGCAGCGACTTTGGCAAATGTTACGTTGTAGTAGTACAGTAACGCACTTTTTTTGGGGTCATGTGTGATCACGTTCGCAATTCCGGCGCATAGTTTTCTATGCACACATTACCCATCCCCCCTACCATGTATTATCTGTGTACAAAAATATAACATTTTGAAAATTGGGGGGGCGCTCTTCAAATTAACTGTCCGCTAATACTTGCTTTCACAAGCGATTAAAAAAACGATGTATAAAAATGTTTTCGGGTGGCTTTTACAAACAAGAAAAGGCTCATATTATTAGATTCCCTCAGCTAAACATCTCACAATTAATCAAGTTAAATCGACAGAACCTTTCCCTGGGTATTGTGTGTTCATGCTTTTATCACTGTATATCAACATTTAGTCGGAGGTTTTTTGTTTCTCCAATGAAAAGGATGGTCATATCCTTCTTTGTGTGACCAAAATGAAAACACTTCTACCATTGAAATGGATTAGGTCAGTATAATGAACACTGATAGAGGCTTAGTCGGCTCAATAGAACCTCACTATGCCTTATTACCTGTGTTTATATTTCAATGCTATGTCAGTTTTTGGAAAAATCCATTGTCCAAACACACTTAAAAGTGTTTGTACACGATTTTGTCAAAAGTTGAGCCAATTGGCTTGAATTCCACTGAGATTTTGTCCAACAGATTGGTCATAATTATGGCTTGTTGTATCACCCAGGTAAAAAATGGCCCAAAGGGACTAATCGGATTAAAGATCATGTAAACAATGACGATAATTGTCTTTGAAGGACAGCGGTGATGGTGTCCCCAAATATGACATTTAACAAAATAGGGATAATGGCATAGTTTAAAGATTGTTCAAATCTCGATTAGAGAAGTTTATAAAAATTGGCATGAAGTGATGGTATATTTGGGTCATTTACACATGATCAACAACAAGAATTTTTACTTTCCTTAAGAGACAACCCTTTGCAAATACTTTACTTTAATTTGCCTCAAGTCCCCCTCATTTGTTTTTAAACATAAATCAAAATGAATATGTGAATTCTTTGGCTAAAACTTTGGATATAGGGTAAGCGGATGATGCTTTCAAACTAAGGGTATTTGCGAGAACAAACCACTCATTTTGGAGTGCTTTACAATAGTTTTCACTCGTTTGGGGAGTGAAATTTCCACGCGTTTCAGTTAGAGAGTGTATGTGTTTTATTATGTGATTCAAAAATTTGTTGTATTTGGAGGTGTCAAGGTTTGGTATATTAAAAAACAATTAAAAAAAGGTCTTGGGTGACAGTGGCAAAATTAAATTACGGTGGTATGGGTTATTTGGTTGACAAATAATGCTGAAAATTGGTTGTGGCGGGGGGTAAGGTAAGAGTATTACATGTGCATCATCTCTGAAATGGGAGTGCCCTAACAGGCCCTAACTATACTTTGTTCGTCTGAAGATGAAGTGCCGAGCGCACGTTTACTCAGTGCGCCTTTCAGTTGCAGTGTTGCTTGTGCTTTACCTATAGGCGCCGCGCTGAAAGTCGGTTCAATATATATGCCCGCGTCACTATTTCATACTCAGCTGGACACAGTATAGAAACTCTGGGTACAGCCTGTGGAAGACTTGACCTAAATCTTGAAAAAAAGGGGATGCAAATTTCAAAGAAGTTAGCCATAATTATAAATTTGGGATCTATAGGCCTACTCGCTTGTGAGATTAAACTGGAGTCTTCACAGGAAAAAAGTTGTGGATTTCAAATGAAGTTACCAACTATGCCATTTCACATACATCTCCTCTGTGGAAAATTTACCTTAATTCTGTGGAGCCAAATTTAAATCGTTGTGCGGGTTGCAAGAAGCTGGTAAGATGGTTAGTGCAATAGCTGCATTTGTCCAAGGGGGAATCCAATAAAACTAGAGGATTATGTTAAGTCCATGCACGCGTGAGATTCTGGCCCGAATCATGCTCCAGGACCATGACCAGTCTTATGATCGTCATAGGCAGCTATTCAATATTTTCTACTTCAGCCACCAACTCTGATGTTGTATGATTCCAATCTCCAACTTCTAAAATACAATATAAAATCAAATAAAATCTTTGTTCCTGGGAGTGGGATTCGAACCACGATCTTTAGATAACAAGACGAGCGACCACCGACACACGCCGCGCAAATCCGAGGCCGGCAGGAGTCGTTATTTTGTAATACGTCATTATATAACACATTAACGGAATAAAAGCGAACACATAATAATTGAATAGAGCACCATGAGACGAGTTGAAAATAAAAGGCTCCTGGAGCATTGATTTCGGGCCAAAATCTCCAGATACAAGTGCGAGTGCATTTGCAAGTGTGAGATTTTTGACCACCATCTGCTCCTGGAGCATGGGTTGTGGCACCGTTCCGATTGGAGCTATTTATTATATTGAGTGCTGACAACAATAGCAGTAGCGATTGATCAGGTAAATGTTATCAAGGTTAGAATGGCAAACCTGGCACACCAATCTCGTGTTCTGTGGTTAGTAGATGACCTCATGATACAGAGGTCTCGGCGTTTTGATCTCTACTGCCTCTTTTAAAATTATAACATGTTTCATTTTAGTTTTTAGGTGAGAGGGAAAAATCTAAGTCCAAAAAAAGATAAGAAAACAAAAAATAGCTGCCTTCTGAGGTTAGTGGCGGACCTGCTCCTGGAGAGGTGGTGGTCAAAAACTACCGCGTGCAGTCCATTAGGTCAAGAGCCACTGGTTCAAGAAGTTCAGTTGAGTTTCCTGAACTTCATGGCCCACATGGATGTATACATGGCAGCTATTGCAATTTCAACCTTTTGGCACTCACAAAGATGAAATGTGATAGCCTTTTCGGTCACCAGCACCACATTTGACTTCTCTCTTAGAGAAATGTGTTTCCTTGATTCATGTTCCTCCAAGATGTGTGACACAGAGGTGTGACCAATGCAAATGGGTATTGTATTTTTAGACCAATTTTTTAAGCAATGGCGACACAATTTGACAACTGATATAAGTAGGGATATGCAAAAATCAGAACAAAATTCATTGCGGAAATCTTGCCATATAGGCCTACAAAGGTTTGATTGTATGTTATAGCGCCCCCTCTATATGCCCATTTCCATAGAAAAGCCGTGGAAAAAACTAGATTTTAGAAAATCATATTTGCCCGCAATGAAACGTTGTAAAATTTACAAAGATGTTAGTAGTGGACTAAATAATCCAAATCAGTTGTCAAAAGTGGTCGCCGCGTAATTTTTTATTCTGGTTTGGCATAATGAAATGAGACTTTCAAACAGCTGTGTGTGAAAACCCTCAAGGGGGTAGACGTTTCATATAGAAGTCCCCCCCCATACTTATGCAATGAGGTATTTAAAATTGATCCGTCATGCGACGTATGATGTTGTGCAGTTGTGCTTGACGGAATGAAGGGGTTGTTCATACCTCATTTGCATTCAATGGGGCGTTATATGAAACATCTCCCCCACGGGGAACCCCTTAGTGTGAACGGCACCATGCTGGTGGTAATCCAGTCACAATGTTGTAGTGTGATGATGGATTTGTATGCATGGAACAGGCTTTGTAAGGAACAAAGCTGAAGACAGTCCTTTGATTTGGAAAAATAATATGGTAAAGAAATTGTTTGTTGAGAGCTCCTGTAAATTATATCAAACACTAAAACCAACTCCAAATGTTTAAAAGAACTTTAAAGTACAGCAATTACAAATTAATGGTATGGGGCGTAATTCAATCTGTTTTTCGGTGTTCTGTAACTTTTGGTATGTAATTGGTTTCACAAATTTGGATAACAACCATAGTAGGCAATGCAGTTTTTGTCAACACACAAATCAACTAACAAATTTAAATGACCGTATCCCATTGATATTACACAGGGGTCTTCTTTAAGATTCAAAACCAGTGAATCAAATGATAGAATTGATAGAAGAATGTAGACAAATAAAAGGTTCTAGGGAATCCGTTCAAAGTTCTTTTTCAGTAATGTTTTGAAAATGTCCCCACAAAACAGTGCCATATTTTTTTTCTTTGGCAACCTTTCCAGGTTTATAGCCCGTCCAAAAAAGTGCAATGCAGAAGAAGATACTATTGAGGCAGTTTTTCCCAACTAGTCAACATAACTTTAAAGGGCATTTCGTGATTCGCACTTCTGTTATTCATTGTTCACTGATATCTTGAGAAAGAGCTTATTTACAGCTTTTTAGCCGATCCTTGACTTGCGGTTTTGGTGTTATGAACAAATGCTCGTTTCCCACTGGTCCCATAGCCCACTGTGCTATAATTCTGTCCGTCTATGGACAGAAAATACAAAATTGCGAATTTCTTAAAAACACGACCGAATTGCATGTAAGGTTTGGCAAACATGGATTAATAATGTAACGGTGTCAGATTAATATGAACTCTCAACTTTTTGTAGGTAAAGTCGGGGGGACGAGGTTGTGTATCAGAAATGCCCTTTAACCAAACATGATGAAAGAAGGCATTATAAAATCTTATAGTAACTCGGGTTTGTTAAACCATTTTGAATATGATTGCTCCGACTAAGAGTGCCGAATTTTATTGGGAAAATATTAAGTTCGAGTAAATTTCGACTTATGAAATTAATTTGTTGTCATCTTTTGCTAGTAGTGTGAATTCAAAGGATGTACCAAAAAGTCTTTACTTTAGTGATTTTATTGCAATCTCCGGTGTTGTTTTGTACTTTTAAATTTTTTTTATTTTGAAGGTGATCGAATTGAAATGAATAGTATGATGAATACAAGCAGCTGTATGTAAGATAAAAAAAGGGGCAATTACCATTATGCAAATTAAACTGATTTGAAATTAAGATTTGTCCAATGGCAGTCTGTGCGAGTGTTTCGAGGCTGTTATGTAATATTCAGAATTTAAGGAATGAAGTGAACTGTGCATGTGACCCCACATTACAAGATGTTCAGCTGAAGGTGGAACATTGATTTTTTGGCGTACACAGAGGTCGAATCAAGCATGCAAGAATTGAGCCTAGGGAACACCAATTGTGCTTTTGAAAGAGGACACTGGCACATTGAAAGATATGCACCCTCAAGATTTTTCCAAAATTGATATTTTGGCATGGTTGTAACGCTTGTATATACATTAGCCTAACCTGAAATGATTAAGACCAAATCTCACCATTTATGTGAAGTTCAGAATGAATGGTAATAAAAGGGCCCCCAGCGAAATTATTCAGCAGACGACACAGAAAATGGTTGTTAATACAAGAAAACGAATGCGCAGTTGCTTCAACAGCAGACACCCGTGTTTGATCGGTGTTGTGATCTTGTGGCTTTAATATCAATGGAGTACGAGTCTATGATTTTCTGTAATAGACAACATTTGTTGATTCAAGTTCAGACAAACTTAAAGTAGCCACCAACATTACCGATGCTTTAGCCTCTTATTAATGGCCTATCTTTTTTCCTTTTTTTGAGGGGGGGGGGATATGTGTATTTTTTATATGTTAAAATATATTCTATACTTTATGGCCTAGACTTATTTGTGAGCAAGTTGAAGAAATTCAGGATTTAGTGAAAAATGTGCCAGGGTTCCTTTAAATGAAAACAGAGATAAATGAAGTGGCCAATTTCTTTTGAAATAAAGGCCTTAATCAGGTATTCACACAGAGGGGGTGTTCTCATAAATGTAGTTACCCTTTGGCAATTACTTTGAAAGTCCTACTCCCTTTGTGGAAGCTGTTATCTAAATCTTCACAGAGGGGGTGTGTGTTATTTCAAATGGAACAGCCTAATAAGGTCATCGTGTCTTGCACCAAGCTTGCTGAGCAACATTCCCCCACTTTGAAGGTTTCACTTCTACCTGTATAACTCCATTGTAATTTTCAAAGAAATCGGGGCACCAGGCAAGATAGGTGACACACAAAAAACATTTATGTGTGGTTTACACAAGGCCAATGAACTGACAGATTTGTGCATTAATGCAGGCAATTCACAGTTCCTTCAAATTCATGGACAAGAGAGCCCTAACAAAAAAACATTTCCTGTGTTGTTGCAATTTTGTTAAATCAGGAAACATGAAAATAGTGGTGGCATAGCATTGCTGTGCCCTTTTACCCTTTTGTTATAATTCGTTGGACATGGGACCTCACAAGATAGTTTTGAAGAGGGATTCAATCTCTCATATAATCACCAGCTTACCCGCCTGGGTGTGCGAGGGGGGAAGGGCAGCGCGGAGTACCTTGGGGTTTGCAAAATATTTTATAAATCCAAGGCTTATTTTTACTTATCAGGGTCTACGCTGTACCCACAACTGCGACAGAAGTCTTCCAGGGCCTGGGTTATCGCCCCTGATAATTCACAGTGTGAAAGATTTCAAATTTAGGAGACATTTTTTTCTTCTTTTTAAACTAAAAAAACAAAAACAAAAAACAAACAAACAACAATCAGTCTTTCCACTTATGAAAATTGCCAGCAATGTTTGCCTTGATTTATGCAGTTTACAGAAAGAAATTCAAGGTTGTGGCATGGATGGAAATTCATGGGTAATTTGGGTAATTTTTTTTTCCGAAAGAGAAAGTGCCAACAAGCACATGGCCGCTACAGGTCAAGATGTTATTTACACCAGTGCCTGCACACATACCTAACATGGGGAGGGCTACAATATTGGGAAACCTCATCAGGGGGTCACTTCCCGAAACTCGGTCGTAAGTTACGTGAACGTTACTATGTTCATGCCTGAGTGGACCAAGTTGTTCAAAGCACTGTGAACTGGTATGAAACGGTCTGTTATGTAGGACACACACATGAGTTAGTATAATGTAGGGTTACGCACAAGTTTGGGGCAAGGACCAGGGGCGCCACAATGCTTAATCAGTAGTGTGTAATCCGCACTGCAATTGCAGAGAAAATGGAAACAATTTAATAAGTAATTAAAAGTATTCAAGTATTTTTATTCTTGTTTCAACCACAATATTCCACAAAATCTGAGTTAAATAGGGATGAACATACAATAGGTAATGCTCCCAAATATACCAGGTGTAAAAAAAATATGTTCAATATTATAACTTCTCAATCAAATTTAAAATTCTGAAACATGCTGCAAAACACTAAAAGTTGAAATTGATCTATCACAGTGGCTGCGATGATCAGGTTCATATCGGGAGTAGTAATGGATACAGCTTGGATCTGGGCCACACCAGGGTGTCTGCCTTGCACGTATTGTACGGTAGAACCCTCAGACAGTGCATATATAATTTTAGACTCACCTTTTATCTTTTTTTGTGTTTGTTTTGAACAATTTCTTGTGCATCCACCTGTTTTCGTGACAAGACCCAAAGCTCTTTACCAGCAGTTGAAAGGAAAGGATATCTCCATGGCATGCTCAGCTTCAGGTGACCCTACGCCGCAGATTACATGGAGAAAGGTAAGGATATATATCAATAGCCGTTTCTATTCAAAAGGATATTGAAGACCGCCATAAGTAAAAAAAAAAAGTTAGGTCGGCATAATGGGCTGAAATGTTTAAGGTAGGTAGGTTGACTTTCATGTTATTTTTTAAAACTTGTACATTTTTGAGTAGAAAACATCCAATTTGTGTAATTTAGTGTTTTTAGTTTTAAAAAAATGCCGAATTAAATTTTCGTGTTTTTTTTTCAGGGGTTTTCGCCCTCACATATGGAAGCATATCACCATAAACATCTGATTACAAATTGAGTTAAATTGGTCCAGCATTTTGGATAGCAGAAAATGAAATTTCTACTAAATTTTCCCATAAGACTTTGTAGGAAACTTTTCCTGGGCTTTAAATTTCACTGGGGTAATGAAGTAAATGTGAACTTTGTAGTAATGCCAAAATCTCAATTTTTAAGGGGATGAAGTGGGGGACGAGATTGTCAATCGAATCACACACTTTCAAACAGCTTTTTATTCTTTTTATGCCCCTCAACTGAATCCAACATTTTTCTCATTAGGGTATAAATTGGAAAATGGGAATACTCCATAAGTTTGGTCAAAGGTAGTTTGAGAACTTGGCATTAAGAGCCTGCAAAGTGCAGACCAATTTTCAGAGGAAAAAAAGGAATGACTTCCCCCAAGGCCCAAATCTTGGCAGGCAAAGCTTCAGTCTTAATTTTTGCAAAAAAACAGTTAGCAAAGAAACTTGACAAAATATTCACATGGAAATAGAATATATTTAAAAAAAAAATATGTCAGAAAATTTGAAATATAACCCATTTTTTGTATCAATATTGGTCTAAAAGAAGTCCTCTTTTTTCCTGACAGGTGAAATTGGGATAGATATCGGCTGCATTATATAGCCATTTTATACTTAATACCGTCCTTGGGGTGTAGATTGTAATTCAGTCAATTTCCCTGGGTTTTGCTTGCATTGGGTGAGGAAAAAAGCAACGCATCCTTGGAAAGTAGGATATGCATCTTAAAGGAACGTTACTAAGGACATAGAGAGAATTTTGAATTTGCGGCTCCAAATAGGAAGATATGGAAGATTTGTTTAACATTCAGATGGTTGATCCTAATATTAATTTTGTAATATTTAAGGACAAATGTTTGCAAGATTTCCGTACTTGGGTGTATTCTCACCAAAAAGTGCTTAATTTTTTGTTTTGAGACAACAATGGTGACACTCAATCTTATGAGAAATTTCCTCAGAACATGCTGCAAAAATATCTTTGACCCTCGTCTTACCAAGCCTTTTTTTTTGTAACACGGATTGTCAAGGGGGGGGGGTTACCACCTCCTTGAGAATTTGTTTTAAAGCACCCGATGCTTATGATTTTGATACCAGTGGATAGCTATGGTCGTCCTCTTTTTATTGATACCAAAATAAGTACCAACTTACCTAGCATGGTGTCATAATGACATCAAGTCAGCGAGTCGGTGAAATTGGCATTTTCCACAAAAAATAGGCGAAAATCCAATTTTGCGCTATTAAAAAAAGATAAAAAAATCGGATTTTCATGCGGTTTTCAGCTCTAAATGATTAGATTTACATACACTAAGGTTGGTATTCTGAAAGGTAGACTAACTTTAGACCTGGGTGTAAACCAGGGTTAGTCCTACAAGAGGGAACCTTTTTTTCTTACAACATACTCTAAAAATGTGCTGTTACGGGTGAGAAAATTCCTCATGGATGGGCTGTTCCAGCCCATCCATGAGGAATTTTCTCACCCGTTACATTTAACTTTCACAGTATTTTGAAAGGAAAAAAGGTCCCCTCTTGTAGGACTAACCCTGGTTTAAACCCAGGTCTAAAGTTAGTCTCCCTTTCAGAATACCAGCCACATAGTTTTAGAGCCATACTGTGCATAATATTTTCAAAAATGCACTATAAAATATCCTTACCCAAGGTGAGAATGTATGGACATTTTGGGGCTGGTTCCAAATGCTAATGCTGGTTGATAATTTCATAATTTCCATATTTTTCTTTGAAAACAAGGATTTTCAAAAATCCACTAGATTTTACCAGGTAGGCCATGATCGAAGTGTACCACAAGGTGATGTTATTGCATCATATTTAGGTTACTCAATCTTGAAATGCGCATGCTGCCCTCAAGTCGCAGTATTACATCCTCACGAATGGGGCGACATAATCTACATGTGCCACTCCTATTCACCGAGGTTGTGACACACAATTAAATCAGTGGTTTTTGAGATGGCTTCCCAAATATCCACAAGTTATCTGGGAAGCCATCTCAAAAACCACCGACCTAAGACTAGGCTTGTTTGGACTCATTTCAATGTATTTTTCATGCTGACTTTGAATATGGTCATAAAAAATGCATAGGGTAATTTTGACATTTCTGAGAAAAAAATGAAAAATTTGAGCAGTCATCAAAACGTTAAAATTGAGACCACGGACAGAAGCAACTTGTTGCATGTAACTATTGTCTATCATGTGTGATTTTAAATTTGACCCTGTTTCTTAGTGTACAAAAGAAACGTTAAAATGAATAATTCATGAAGCATTCCACTTTAACAGGTAAATGCAATGTTGCATAGCAGTAGTAGGAATCATATTGCCAATTGCCAAATAAGTGTTTTTATGGGATTTACTGTATACTGTCAAAGTTACACACAAGCCCTATATTAAACCATCTTTAGGCAGGTGCGTTTTTGCATTTCTAGCATTTGATGCTTGTTATGCGAATATGCAGTGCACCACATACTTGTGGGTGCTAGCAAATTATGCCAGGCATACAGTGTTGCCAGACACAGTGTTGCCAATATCATGCTTTAAATGCCCAATTAGGCTACTTTGTAGTGCACTCAAAGTGACATTTTTGGCAGGTAGCTGAGATTTTTTGTCACATAGAAACCAATGGTAAAGGTTAAATTTTGGCTAATTTTATCCCTGCGGTCAGGCCCGTAGCCAGGATTTTTTAAGGGAGGGGCGATTTTTTTTTCAAAAGGGGACATCCCCCCCCAAATTCGTATTTCTCCAAGGGGGGGGGGGTGAATTTGGCAAAAGTGGACTTTTTAACCAAAATTTTGACCTTTTTTTTCCAACAAAATAGCATAAAACCCCTAATTTTTGGCTCGCTCCGCTTGCAAAAACAAATTTTGTGGCCCTTTTGGGCCATTTTCAGAGGGTTTTGGGGGCTTTTTGGAATGGAGGGGGGCATCTGCCCCCTCCCAATGTTTACGGGCCTGCCTGTGGTGCCATGCCTAACCAAATATTTTTGCAGACACACTGCAGGCACACCTGTCCATAGCCAAAGCCATAGCCCTAGAACAAAATCAGAGGAAGTGTGGAAACACTAAGATGGCTAGGGCACAGAGTTATTAAAACATAGCAATAAAAGAAAATAAAAATTAACCACTAACTTGTTGGTTTCCATCAACTTGTAAAAATGATTAGTTAATTTGTTTTAGGGTTCAAAGGAATACCGATTCTCATATTGAATAACGAATGCAGGATTTTCTCATTTCTATGCTTATTTTTGGACAAATAGTTATTAATTAAGCACTGAATGGTACTTAAAATTTAAACTAACACTTCCAGGCCTTTCAAAGCATTAATTTCTGCAATAAAATAACAGTGAATATATCCATATCTGCCTCCTACTTCTCTATTAAATAGAGCAAAATTTGCTTAAGGCAGCTAATTTAGAACTCTATTTGGAGGATTCTGTTTTTCGCATGGCTCCCCTGTGGCAGCTTTTGGCCTGTTCACATTAAGAGAGTAAAGAGTTTGTATCATGAGATTTTATGGGACCCATTCATGTCCATTAGCAATACAATTGTTCTCACAGAACTTGTGTACTTAACTTTCAGGCTCTCTTGTAGCGGCATATTACCTGTTATGATAAGGTCTTAATGTACAGTACAGACTCGCTTTAGTCCCACGGACCCCCAGAAAATAACCTTTTTCCCTCTCGGAGATGAAGTTTCAAAATCTTGTTAATGTATTGCTGGGGGACATGATATACAATAGCACACAAATTTGGACATTAATTTGAAATTATCGACAATAATTTGCAGTTCTTTACTGCATTTGCATTTCAATTGTTAAAATGTACCAGTGCGTCTTGGACACTCTTTTGAAAGGTTATTCACATTTAAAGAGACATGAGAAGATTTCCAGAAAGAAGCACCCCCAATTTTTCTCAAACCCCAGTTTTTTACATATTTGGAATGCTTACCAATGTATTAGATCACACCTGAAGTGAATAAGCCGAATACGTCGTCTTTATGTAATAAGATGATGGTTTAGACTTTGTCGTGCACGACAGAAAGTCAAAGCATGGTTTTCTATGGGGAACGATTACGATAGCAGGCAAGTTCAAAACAAGGTTTCCGGTTTTCTTTTGCACCTGTCTGTCCAATAAACCTTCAAAACGTTCTCGGTAGGTGGTCTACAACCGATCCAGTGAAATTTGAGAGAAATTCGTATCCTAGAAAAATCTCCTCCTGTCACTTTAACGACTTGAACACAGAGGGCGTAATATTATGTTTTGCAGAACTTACCGATGTGCACAACGGGCATAATAATACTGAATATAGTGGTGGAAATTAAGTACTCTAAGTTTAATGACCTTTGATCCTACCCATAAGTTGTCCCATTGTGGTTCTTATGACCCCAAGTGTGACCCCGCCTTACAGGTCATGACCCCAGAAGTGACCGTTGACCTTGTGAACTGAAAGTAGAGCTTAAGTAGTGACCTTAAAATTGCTTTCGCACACTACTGTATATACGAAAAATCATTAGATGCAGTCAAGTGGTTAAGATGTCTAGAAAACTAAAGGATTGCAATTATTTAACAGGGCTGAAAAAAAATGACAAATTCCCTTGGATCACAGTCCAAATCTCCCTCCAAGATTGCAAAGTTTCCCTTTTTTAATGTATTTCTTTATTTAAAGGCTGACTCAGAAATTTTGAAATATAATTTTTTTTGTGTCTTAATAAAGTTTGAGATGAATCGGATTTTTCGTTTTCATGCAATAAACATTTATGTATAGTATAACATGTATGTATAGTATAACTGTGTATAACAAAAATTCTAGATCAGTAATTTTATAACCATGTAGTGATTTTCTATAGAAAGGACTTCCATTTTTTTTTTTTTTTTTTTTTTTTTTTTTTTTTTTTTTTTTTTTTTTTTTTTTTTTTTTTTTTTTTTTTTTTTTTTTTTTTTTTTTTTTTTTTTTTTTTTTTTTTTTTTTTTTTCTATTGTGTGAAACCTCCAAGATTGCTGTATATAAAAGTTGGCAGCTCTGGTAGTTGTTAAAGAAAGGGATGTATCTTCTTTAGGGGAAAATTGGTGTGTGTTAAAATCAAATGCATTCCCCCCCTCCTCACTGAGGTTAAAATTCCTCTCAGATATCTTACTATAAAATGAAGTCGTAAAACATTAATTTTTCCAATGTCCACAGCGTCTACAGGCAGCCAGGAGGTGCCATACGAACACCTGTTTGGGGTGGAAATGTCGCTTGTTTTAAATGCCTGTTATTAGTTATATTTTTTCACATTGGGTATTGTCACAGTTGTTTTCGTAAAGCACACAGACAGTTTTATTTAAGGCTGTCTGTAAATATTTGACATTCTCGCCGCCGTCCTTGTCTAGGGCACCTTCCTTTCAATTAAGGGAGTATTAATTCTGTTCCTTTTTATAGAAATTGTGAGGTGTTGTAGAAAGATTTGTGCAATGAAACTTGCCAAGTTCCTGGTAGAGAAACGCTGTATTACAGCATCTTAAAGACGGATGTTTTTTATGTGCTAACATTTTGTAGGCTAGCCTGGAATGTTTTCAGCAAATGTGGGAACCCCCTCGAGTGTAGTCCTAAAGAATATGTCGCAGCACATGAAAGGAAAATGGAATCTACATCAGGTGTGTGCGCAGAATTGTTTGATACGTGTCCGACAGATGTCGGAAGTTCCAGGGCCCAAAGTTTCCCGCGCTGAATGACAATGATGCCTCCGTGTCAGTCGGGCTATTGTCAGCCACTGCAGCACGGCTTATAATAGTACGCACAATTCCTGGTTTGGAAATCGGGTTCTGAGCTTCCTGTTTTTTAGCTCGTCACTTTGTTAATTTTTGATGAGTTGCTTCAGGGGGCGATGTTTTTTTGTGTTCTTTTTCTTCTTTTTTTTTGGTTTGAATGTGAAAGAAAGAAAAAAAGCGTAAATTTGGCGGGTAAGGCTGTATCAGAGCAGATGGTATGAGCACCAGGAAACAGCGAGACATCTTAAACAGGTAATGATAATACGAATTTGATGGAGATACGGGATTTAAATCGGGGGGAAATTGCCGGCCTATTGATTCTGCAAGTAGTGTTTGTTCCTTCCTCTTTTTTCTTAGCATGTCACAAGCTGCACACCTGCCTCGGTTAACACTTTCCGCGTAGTGGTCAATCTCGTTCTTTGAATATACAACAGACACTCACTTTTACTCTTTCTCTTTTGTCTAGACCTTTTGAACCCTTCAGGAATCGGTATTCACTTGGAGATTGAAATTTTTGTGACTTTTTTTTCAAAATTTTCTAAATTATGCATTTTTTTATTATGATCATGTATTTGTATTTTCATGAAAAAAAATGGATTCAAATAAGTCCAAACAAGCCTAGTCTTACCCCCCCCCCCCCCCCCCCTTTTTTTTTTTTTTTTTTTTTTTTTTTTTTTTTTTTTTTTTTTTTTTTTTTTTTTTTTTTTTTTTTTTTTTTTTTTTTACTACCTGCCTATCTCTCAGCATCTAAGCACTATTTTGATTGGTTAATTGGAAGGTAATATCATGTAATGAGCAAATCAGAGATACTGTAAGAATGGTGGTGCGGTTTACAGCGATAAAGAAGAACTATTTGGATTGGTTACTTGGAGGGCTATCTCACATTGTGTCTTTTAATGAGCCAATCAGAGGTATTAGTGCCCAGAGGGTTAAGTCGATGTTTTTTGAGATATTGCTTTAAGCAGCGGACTTTTGTGTGTAACCTTTACTGAATCTACCTGAAAAGGGTTAAAGATGGCCCTATTGGTGATCTTTGTCAAAAATGATTAAATATGGGGTCCAAACATTTTCTTAGACTTAGGATGGTAGTTTTTGAGGTGATACCATTAGTGTCAGAAGGGGGGGGGTCATGCTCAGAACCACCTTCGAAACTCAATTTGTGTTTTTAAGCATTGACTCTCAAGATGAATTCAACAGTGATTTCTTGTGGTGCCAGATAAACCCCCCCTGTGCAATATATGCCTATCAGCATCTAAGCAAATCAGAAATACTGTAAGAATATGGTGGTATGGTTTACAGAGAGATAGAAGCAATATTTTGATTGGTCAATCTGAGGGCTATCTCATGTTGTGTCCCGTAATGAGCCAATCAGACACGCTGTACGTTGCAATGCCCGGAGGGTAAGAGAGTAGAGCGCCCCATTTAGTGTGCATTTTGTTCCAACAGGTACGCCATTTACAAAATCCCTTTTTGCACCGCTTTCGAGCAAGCGTGGACCTCCGTCTGACAATTACAGATTGGCCAGGTTAGACAATGTGATTAGATATAGTGTATACAATACAGGCTTGGTTGCGGAAAGTAATATTTGATTCGTTGAGTACAAGGCCAGCTCTGGTTTATTTCCTAGTCATCGGGCATGTGTCCTTGTATCTCGATAGTGGCAATGTAACATATCTTATATACTTACCCTGTTGCCGTGCACCACGAAACAATCACTTAATTTGTCGATCTACGCCCACCCAGCCCTTCTTCCTTCGATGGGCTTCATAATATTTGGGATCCGACATAATACGATCGACTCAGTCCCTTCTGACGTAACCAATCATAAATCGTTGGTCTATATCTCTGTGTAAAACCACTGTGATAATCCACTTGCAACTTCAGTATTAAAGTATCTCTGATTTGTTAATTACATGATATTTACCTTCCAAGTAACCAATCAAAATGTTGCTTAGATGTTGAAATACACAGGTAGTGCCAATTGTGTTAAGGTAACGTGGACCTTTCTAAGAGCCTCTAAGGTTTGTCATTCAAAAGTTGGCAAAATTAGGCAGGGAAGTGTTCAAGTAACATAGAAATCTCAAGGTAATCCAGAGGGTTGTTTCGGAATCCAATCACAATGATGCATAGCAGTGTACCTTATTACCGTACTGTACTAAACACATGCCAGTACTATAGGGATAAAAAGCGTTCCAAAAATTTAAGCACACTAGATATTTCATAAAAACTCATGCAAAAAATTCCCTAAGTACTAAGCTTTGTGGGCTAAAATAAGTCAGGGTTTTGATGTGTTAAGGAATAGGATTTGTGTGGGATCACATGGCCCTATTGAAGGTGAAAGTTCCCAAAAAAACTGCGTGCATTGTGGGATGACTCAAAACCCCCTCTGAGGTAATTCTTTGACTAGTGCAAACAGGGCATTGAAACAGCAAGAAGATACAGTAGAGGGAATATACACAAGGGGAGACGGAAAGAAAAGAAAATAAAAAATAAACCAGTGTCTTTGGTTGAATTGAGTGCTGCAATATTCACCCATTTTAAAAATGGACCAGAAGAAGGCCCCGGGCCTTTGAAAACAAATCAGGGTGGTTCCCAAAATCCTGTGGTCAACGTGGAGCTCTCAAAGATGCTCTAAGGTTTTTAATTAAAAGTTAGGCAAAAATAGCCTGGAAGTGTTCAAAAGTCACATTATGAATCTTCAAGGCAATTCTTGACTGGGAAACAGTGCATTGCAGAAGAAGATACGAGAGGAAGCTACCTACAAGGGTAAGCCTTGATCAAGGGCTGTCTGCTAAGAACGAAAAACTTGTTTTATTTTTCACAATGTAATGCATAATTAAAATTTATTCTCAATTGTTTGAACATTCTGTTTTCAGGTATGAAAATCAGGCTTTAGAAAGTTTTAGGGGTATCCTGCTTAGAGAAAGATTATATAAACAAATAAAAACAAAAACCAAATTGGTTTGCTTGCTGGTGGTCTGTTGTCCACACTGGATGGATCCAAATTCCTACGAGTCGAGGTATAAAAACCACAACAAAAACACATGTTGTGGTTCCGGTGCAGTAGTGTGACTTCTCCGAGTGAAGCTGATCAAATTTGTGGTTTTAATCTTCCCGGACAAAAAAACTCCCTATAAATTTTTTGCAAATGCAGAAAAAGTCTGAAAGAATGTACAAGAGCTCTGCATGAATCGAATTATCTGAACTCACAAGTGGAAGCAAGGAACAGAGGCCAGGTGAACTTGGAGTAACTCAAATTAGCGGATTTAATAGGGAATTCTTGCCATTTTTTTATTTTTAGGGAGGGGTTATGCTCCACTCATTTATATATGATGGACATATATTCAGGACGTGTGAACCTAAATGAATGAAATTGGTGGAGCGCCTTGAACAAGGCTACCGCAAGGGGAGAGGGGCAAGAAAATAAAATAAACAAAATAACAGGACTTTGGTGGAATTGAGTGCTGGCAAATCAATACCCATTTTAAAAATGACCAGAAGAAGCCTCTGAAGCTCTTGAAGAAAACAAAATATCAGGGTGCGTTCCCCAAAAAACCCACACTATTAAACAATCCACATACCAGTAGTGAAACAAGTTTAAGACAAAAAAGTTAATCATCTCCTAAAAACATGTATCCCTTAAGAATACGTTTTAATTAGTGTGGTGAATTGTGAGTTAAAGGCCGACTCAGAGATGTTAAATAATTTTTTTGTGTGTATTAGTTAGAAATAGCCACCTAGAACTAAAGATAGTCACCTAAAATGCTTCAATTCCCAAAACTTTGAGAAGAATCAGATTTTTTGTTTTCATGCAGTAAACCCTTTATGTATAGCATATCAGTGTCATAGGATACCGTGTATACAAAAATTCTGCACTCCAGATTTTCAGCAAAAGTTGTGATGTTCGATATGAAGGACTTCGATTTGAGCTTTGCTATTTCCACACAGTTAGTAGTTTGTGGACAAGCATTATTTCTTGGCAATAAACATGTTTGTTTGAAAATTTAGGGCGCCTTGGGAATTCGCTGAGTCAGCCTTTAAAGGTGCAACGAGAAGATTTTGAGGCACCCAAAATTGTGTTAATAGTAATCTTATAGATTAGACACTCCTATAGATTTCTTACCTTGTATTTGGCTACAGAAATGTCTAAAAGATGAGAAAAAAAGGTGATTTTGGGATTTGCTTATATTTAATATAAAACACAGGCTGAAATTTTGTATTTGCTCCTATACGAAATAAAATTTTACATTTTGTACCAAGAAGACATTTTCTCAGCTTAATCCTTTCAGGATGGGGATATTTGAAGGAAAATCTTTACATTAGGCAAAAAATCAGTTACTTTCATCTTTTGCCCAGGGAAACTGGTATGTGCCATCTCCGTGACCTTTAAATTGACAAGCAATCACCCACTCTCTAAAATGAAAAAAAATGAAAATAAATTTCACTCTAAAAAAGAGCGCAGGGCACATGTGGGAGGTTTTGCTTTCTTCTGAAAAGAGTAAATTTTATATCGTCAGTGGAATAACTTAGTTAAATTTTACTTCCATCTGCAGTATACGATAAAATAGTGGATTTATGGTATTATAATACCATTTTGGCAACATGGAATTGTAAGTTCATATTTATTATGAAATATTTACTTTTTTAATTTTTCCCCCTAAATATTTCACTTTTCACTCATTTTTAATTTGACACCTTACATGATTTATTTGAAATTGGGAAAGTGGTTAGAGGACAAAAACCAATTGTCGGGCCACTAATTCATTAATTAGTGCAGATAAATTAAAAAATTGCAATGAAAATTCAGAAATTTACTCTGGCAGAATTGTGCAGTATTAAACATAGACCTTTAATGTAAGTAGATGAATAGGTTATGAAAGTTCCTTTGAGGAAAAAAATATTTTGATGTATTCTTTAAAGGCTGTGTGGAAGATGATAAGGCCAAATACAATTTTTCGTTTGCTGAAAAATGGCTGGGAATTTTAAAAGTTTATCTCACTGCAAGATGGAATATGACAAGCGCAATTGATTGCTAAATGCACTTTTGGGCATTTATGCTCGGTTGCACGCGACTTCATGTCGTAACAGAAGTGCATAATCAGAACATCAACTGAAATTGAAAAAAAAAAAAATGTATTGAACCAACAAATATCAAAAATACCTGTATTGTAGCCACAAATGTATCCTAACTTGAGTTCATTTTGAAAATTTGTCTTGATGAAAGCAATGACCTCTCACACAGTACAGAGTTGGGTTAGTGCAATGGGTCTTCCCTCACTTCGCACACTGTGGTGCAGTGCGTTGGTTTTCCTGTCCATACTCGGCCTCGCCGGTTTTCTCCAGGTACTCCAGTTTCTCCTGCTTTTTAAAAACTGGGCTTTCTTCCAAAAGTGATTGAAATAAAGAATCTTTGTGACACTAAATGACACGATAGGGTTAATGTGTCGTTAAATACTAATACCTACTCCTCCCCTCCCCCCTTCAAAAAAGTAAATTTAACAATTAAAAAAAAAAAATCACATAGGTTCCATTTTGACCAATAAGCAATGCAGTACTCAATGAAGCTGATACGGTTACCGTACTTGCAGGTGTATATAAGCTGCACATAATAGAGTGTCACATGCAGTACTTTTTGCCCCCACCCCCACATGTTGTGAGGGGGGCCTATGTGATCAGGGTAGATGCCTGATTGGAGGGCTACACAGGCAGAAGAAAATCCATTAATCCACTCTAAAGGACTTAAAGGGCATTCGTGATCCTAGCACATTCACTTTGTTTATGGATCACTAGATCTCTCAAGAAAGGTTATTTCCAAAATTTCGGTTGATTCTGACGGTACGTTGATGTGATGAGCAAAAGTTTGTATTCACGTTGCCCCATAGGCCACGTGTTGTAATTTTTGTCCGTTTACGGACAGGGAAAATACAAATTACAAATTCTTCCAATGAGTATGACAAAACTTGAAAGTAAGATTAGGCACACATACATGTTAACTATACTCGGGTTGCGTAGTTCAGATGATATAAAAATCTCAGCTTTGTGAGGTAAGTCGGGGGGGGGGGGGGCCAGGCTGTGGATCACGAAATGCCCCTTTAACCAAAGTGTTGAACAAAGTTCTAAATTGGCAGCGTGATAGAACACGATGGAGGTCATGTACTGTATATTTGAACAGGTTATATATGAGTTTAATTTCATGAAACTTTATACGATTATCACCGCTATGTGTGAAACATTCCATTCGTATTGAATAAATCATTTGCATATTTAAAATAAGATAGATGACATTTAAATTGCTTACTTGAAATAAAATGCGAGTAAATCACCATACACCTTAACCAAGTGGCCGAGCCGATTAGGTGTGAGGACATCTTAATACGAAACCTATATTCTTGTCGTAAGAGATAGTTACGATGGTCGTACCGTAATGACCCGAGGGTAGTCCCACATTTTTTAAGCTGAAAATACTTGAAATTTGGCGGGGATAATGCCCCGAATCTTGCCCGAAGCCGGCGTTGAAAATGTCTTGCCTACTCGCCACAACACGTACGGCCACTTCATGACTTCCGGAATTTTAAGACTCAGAAAGTTGAAAAATGCGGTTTTCGAATTAGTACGTAGTTTCCACCCTCATTCTGAAGTAGATTTCATCTTTTGTCAATAACCATGACTATAATGTAACTTAGTGATTTTTTAAGCAAAAAACCCCCACCCGAACACTACACCCGGCAAAAAATGGACAAAAATAGTCGCGAAAAAATGAACCAATGTGCCATCAGTGTTTTGGCGTGGCCTATTTGGTTTGAGCCAAATGCCCCTCGGACCCGACACATGGCCCTCCTTGTTCAAAATTATTCTTTCGTTTCAGAAAACAAATCCACAAAAAAACTATTTTATGAATGACTTTATGAAACTGAATAATTTTTATGGACATGTTATATTTTTATACTTGGAAATATGGAAAAAGAGTGAAAAAAAATATTGTAGTAATCAGTCTAGAGTGAAAGTAGAAAGCCTTGAGAGTGTCGACCAGAAGCATGGTCTTCTGCTGTGTTCTATACTCGTAAATGTATGTTTTTCACAACTTAATGGTTCCAGACTGGTCATAGAAACATTCTTGAGATGAATATAAGATTAAATATGGCATTTCGTATTCAGTGTATGGGAAAAGAAAATGCCATTCTTTGGAATTCAAGGCTAAAAGGTTTGTTGTTTGAAGAAGTTAGGTTTCCGACATTTTGCAGTCAGTGTAGGCCAATTTTTTGGCATGGGATAATAAACGGATCTTAAGAATTTTCTGAAATTTTCCTAAAACTTAGGGGGGGGTGATTATAATCGAGCATGGGACTATCCGGTGCAGTGATGGTAAAATCTCAACTTTCTGTGGTTGGTTTGTGGACAAGGCTAGGTATCACAGAGGGTCCCTATTAAGGTCCACTTTTTTCTCCACAGTCACGTAGAAAATTACAAACTACAGCTGTGTAGCGGCCCTTTTATGGCAAAAGGGGTAACTCGAGTTCCACTTTTGCCTTGAAAGGGTTAGCATGCAAAAAAACAATGCATTGGGATACATATTTTTGTAAAAATTATTGTTAGCATTACTGGCTCACATTTAAAAAGAAAAAGGTTATCCCTAAGCATCGGTTTTGCAGGGGGGCCCTTTCAAGGCAAAAGGGCGCAACTCAAGTTACGCCTTTGCCATTAAAAGGGCCCGGTTAGGATTTCATGAGCTTTAGAATCAACCTAATCTTATCAAACTCTTTAAGGCGCTTGTTCTGATTGTCTTTGGAACACCCTGCCCAGGATTTACCAGAAGTAGTATAAATTGATGTAGATAAAAAGGCTGTATTTTTCTCATTACCTCCCTGGAAATTCAGCCTTGAAATTATTTCTTTCCAAGAAGAGACAAAAAGTGTCATCGTAATGGGTAATCATCAAATATATGCACAATTTAAAAAATGATTTGAATAAGGCACTGCAACTTGATTATCACTTTGTTTCTCACAGCAGCATTTGTGTTAAGGTATGCCAAGATGCCGGGCTCTCATATCCAGTAGGAAAAACATGAAAACATAAATTAAAACAGCACCTTTAAAACCAAACATTTTATTCAAGCCAAACAAATTTATAACACAGTTCTAAGCATCCAATAACCATATAAAAGTGTACGGTGCTTATTGCAGCAAAGAGCAACTTATTTAACCACAGCCAATTAAAAAGTACTTGGCGTGACAGGTTTGGGAGTATAATGTGCTCTCTACTGGGACTTATAGATGAATACTTAGGTGATTATATGAAGAGCTTTTTAAATGTTTCATCAATACATTTCAATGGTAGATTCTGTAGTATTGGACAAATCGTGGAAGCTCTTCTCAGTGACCAAAGTATGGAAAAAGTAGATGAGAAGGAAACGTGACAGTATTGAACGTGTAATCCTGATATGCATATCGAGGGTTTGTTTAGGGGGAAAAGGTCCCTCTGCGATAGCGGCCATGGGTTAGGATGGCAGGTATAACACATAATAAGAGCACAAATGACAAATAGCAGCTACTACAGATATCGGGGATCCCGATTAATAATTATTCTCGTACAAAATTCCTAAGTTTGTGACACATAGACATTCTAGAGCTTAACCATCACCGGTATTCTTTACTGCCAGTGTACCAATGCAATCTCATGTGAAAAATCTCAAATTTGAAAAATTAGGGGCGCTCTCAAAAAAAAATGTGCTTAAATATTGCTTAAGGATAACATATTGGTATATGGCTATATTATAGAGAGTAAGTTTATGGTTCTCTTCACTACCATGGGTCATTGTTCTTGTAAATGCCTTTACTGATTGGGTTAAATGACCATGCATATGTTGTAAATTGTGTTTTATGCTTATAAATGGAAAATTGGTTTGGTTTTTGTCTTGCAAGTTTTTTACAATATTGTTGGAATTATTGAACTACCTTCTGAATTTATTCACATTATTATTTTTTTCCATGTTAAAAAATTGCCGATTGGGTAAGAAAACTTCGGCCTGTACACATAATCGTTCTAGAATTTGTCCTGACAATCAACTATATGGATTGATAATCAGCTATTTTGTCCATAAACATATTTAGCAAATTTCCAAAATGGCTACAACTCTATGGTCAATTCAAGGTCAGATTGTAAACTTTTCTGAAAAATCAGAAAAAGATTTTGGGCATAATAACAAAAAAAAATGTTTTTTTTTAATTCATATTTTTTTTCAATTTCTGTGATCAAAGTGTTCATGATAACGGTTATAAAAAACTGCTTCAAAACCCTAAGTTTAAGTACCAAGTTCTTTAGAGAAATGGTGAGGTCTGGTCTTGTACCCTAAAATCACTAAAAAATATGTTCCCCGGAGCTTCACAGGACGCTACGCTAAAATGTAGCCTTCCCGTCGGTTCAAATTTTGGATTTTCACGGAAGGCAAAGTGAAATGGGACTTACTCCTCTTTTACATCTCTGAGTTAAAGTAGTTGGTAGATCAAAACTTAGTAAAATGCACTCATTGGGTTATATCCAAAAAAAGATGGACTTTACTCAAATCTTAGTGTGGTATTCCAAGATAGACTCGCTTTAGGATTAAGATTCCGTACAATTCCCACTTTGTACTCTTTTTATTATTTTATTAAAAAATAAATGTCATATTGGGGGGGGAATTGCGAATAGAAGCAAAAAAGGTGCAGCAAACCATCAGACCGTGCCGTTGTTATTTTACAGCTCCACAATGTAATCGTTTTAAAATATTCTTCATAGGAAAGCCTAGTGCGAAAAGCTACTGACTTATGGGTTAAAAAAACTGTAGCGATTCATCAGGTGTGGAATATAATCAGGAGCGTGAAAATCAATAACAAACCTGCGACTGAAATGGCGAGGTAATTGACCAGAGTCCACGCTGCGAATCAGGACGTCCAAGGTCACCGGGATTGGCTAAGGAGTTCGAATTCAGGTTTTGTTTACCTCTGCCATGCATTCTAATGGGGGGGAAAAAACTGGCACGCGATCGCCTTACACAAGCAGATTTGCGGCGGGATCCTGTTACCAAAGTGGAGTGATTAGACGGAATTGGATCGGCTTAACAGTGTTTAGAGATTAATTTGAAAGGACTGGAGATTATGATCTTCATATTTGAGGAAAACTGATAGCTGTGTATTGATTACCTTTGGTTCTAAGACATGGTCGTGCACCTTAAATGTTTGTTCTGGAAGAAAATTACTGTGTCATACATACGTAGCTTGAGTGTACCTTATCCTCCACCGACGTATCAGTACACAAGGTACTACGAAACAGAAATTAGGATATGTGTACATTTCATGATTGTCGTATAGAGGTGGTTTTAATTGACTTGTCTTGTAGGGGGCCAGGTTGGAGTCCAGCTTTGCCTCAAAGCTTTGACAAATTCAGATTGTCTGTGTAAGCAAGCCACAAGATTTCAACAGGCTGAAAATAAGTTCGGGGGATTAGAATTAAGTTTTGGATCAGGATTAGGTGGTTATAGGTTAAAACTAAGTTAAAGGTTAGGGTAAAGGTTAGGACATGGTGTAGCTTAGGGATGGGTTGCAGCTAAGCTTAGGACTGGGTGCAGCTTTGGATCTAGGTATAGCTTTTGGAAATTGCCTAGGACCGGGTTATAGCTAGCTTTAGGAAACTGGGTTATAGCCTATGATTAGGCTATAGCCTCGGATGGGGGTTATAGTTTAGGATGGGGGTTATAGTTTAGGATGGGTTATAGTTAGGATGGGTTCATAGTTTAGGGCTGGGTTATAGCTTAGGATTGGGTTATAGCTTTTGGGTTATTGCCTAGGACTGGGTTATTGCTTAGGGTCCTTTTAGGGTGTTGGAGTTAGGGTTGTGTTTTTAAGTGAGGACATAGGTTTGAGTTTGCATTGTTGTTAGTATTAGACACATGAGCTAGTTAAAATCTTCAATTCCCTTGGCACAGTTCTGTACCTTTATTCACAATTGTATTTAGAAAATACACTCCTGGTTTTTTGGGTATGATATATGATACCAGTCTAATCAGGTCAATTAATGTGTCAATGTAGGTACAAGTACAACCCACTGAATTTGTCCTTGGTAGATGCGCTTATTGTAACTCATAGTGCGAATATGCTGTTAGTGGGTTCACAGTAGTTATAATTAGTGGGTATAGGATAAAGTTAGGCTTATGGTTAGAATTTAAGTAAGTTACGATTTAAATTTGATAGTGGTTATGAGATAGGACAAAATTGGATTGTGTATGAGGAGGGTTAGAATTGTGCTTAGAGCTAGGATTAGGATTCTGGGATGTGCGATTTCGGATTAAAATGTAAAACCACCAACTTTGGATCAAATTTAACCCAATTTGATAAAGTATTTAAACTCCAAAATGGATATCAAGACTGACCTTTTATTTTCAGCGTTTATTTTTAGGAATTTTGAAAAAAAAAATATGACAAACATGGACATGCTTACTGTACATCCATTGAAGCCCTTCTTTAAGGGTACTCTTTATGCCTTGGGACTGTTGAGGGGAAACGATACTTGCTATACCCAACACTTGCATTTGTTCATGTGAGTGCTAAAGGTTGTTAGTGCAATAGCTGCCATGTGTTGAGACATTTATGTGCTGCATGCGTTAGGATGACTCTAATTTAGCTTTCCTTAGTCAATTGGCTCTTGAAACTTAGAGTTTCTCAGGTGACTGTGTCGCCTGAAGAGCATATCAAGAGCCACTGACAAAGACTTGGCATCCTAAGGCATGCTGATTGGAACTTTCTGACCAAATGGCAACTGTTGCACTTACGACTAAGATTTGTCCAAGGCCATTCACTGCTTTTACAGCATCTTTGGAGATAACTGCCTAGTTCAAGGAACAATGAGGTAATCATATGTACTCCTTAAGCCCACCTTTGTAAAAATTAACTGGCCAGAAAAGTAAGAGAAAAAAATGACAAAAGAAGAGCAGATGACTTCCTTGGATGATGAGGTAAATAATCTTTACCTCTTAAAATGCCATCACCCATGCCTCTTATGTTCTTCAACTGTAGTTCCACACTTGCTTGTTTAGGATTCAGATCATTTTGAAAAAGCCTATATGTAAAAGTTAACACCTTAATTTGTTGTTTCACTAACTACATTTCAAAAACTTTCAGGTTATTTGAAATAGTATGAAAGCCTTGGCTTAAAAACACAAATTGAATGTGCGTCACTGACGGGAGACTTAAAAGTTCATCACCGTGCGCTAAAGACGTCAAAACGTACAGCACCGTAATGATGCTTGCTGAGTACCACAATACCCCGATAACACACCCATCACCGATAATATCAGAATGGGTGAAATTCCAATCAGCTGAAACTTCATTCCGTACCTGTTCAGTCAACATGGCATGCACTCTTTCAAGCCACGGTAAGCGAGTTAGCGTTGGAAAATTATCACGATGCACCTTTAACTCATTTACACAGTGCCGTTTAATCCATCCGTGAATGTACCGTGTGTTGATAACATGGCAAGGTTTCACCTCACTACAGCGATCGGATCCTAAACGGCTAGCCTCATTACTCCTCAATTTATGTTGAATATGTAGTGCAGCGCGGAAGAAGTGATATAGATGCAAAGTGTTATACATGCCTTTGCATACGTGATGCACACCCATGCTCGCTGATGTGTGTGTTAAATGGGGGATTTCTTTTGGTAAATGGAGGAGGAAAAACTAATTATTCCCCTTAAGTTTAGTGATGCTGATTCAAAACATCAAAAATTATCATAAGAGATAATTCTGTAACACTGTGTATGCTGGTGTCCCTAGAACTTTTACGTGAAAAGTACAAACTTATACCCGAAACGTACTTATACCTTTAAAAAAAAAAAAAAAAGTACAATTTCACCAATAATTGGGATCTTTTACATCTTTAAAAGTGCCACCAACAACAATTTAAAGTACAAAACAAGCCAGAATTGTCTAAAGAGCGTTATGAACTATAACTAGATTTCCACGGCCAATTTCTTCATGGTAGTTACCACACATCTACCACCGAGTAGACATGGATACCTACCCACTAGACGTACACTCGCCGCCGATTCCGTGTATTTTGCCTCGGGTGCATAGATGGATAGTGTTCACACAGCGGCTGTCTGCACTGTCCGTGGAGTGTCGTGGTTACACCAGCTCTCAGCGCGCGCGGTAATTTCTCATGGCCAATTTTGTTTTTTTGAATATTTTTGGCATATTTGCATTTTTTATTACAAGTGCGGGAATTGGGGTTTTTTGATGATGCCCGATTTTGAATTTCATAATGATTTTCCTAAAAATGTTCAAAAAACCTAAACGGAGCCCAATGTATAGCGCCCCATTTCATGAAATGTCATCCACTTTAATTGGCGTCGTGGTTTAATTCGCGGGGTACGATGTTGGTAGCGTGTTGTCTACTCCGTTATGTCTACTCAACATCCACCTTCTCTCCCACCTGTTGGGCAGCTACAGGGTAGCCATTGGGGTAGCAGAGTAGCCACATTACTGTAAACCTAATAACTGTGTATTAGTAAGCCCTATCTTGCGCTACTGCCTCGCAATTAGCCCATTGTGTGTACTGTGCAGTACCTGCCGCATACATGGTGTAGATGCCGTATAGGCTACCACGTTAGTAAGAATCCGGCCGTTTACATGCTGTTTCATTTAAGATTAGGGAACCCAATATCACTTTTCTATTACCTCCGCTGCCCATTCTTGAAAATGCAGCATTCTGATTGTCAGTTTACTGCCCATTATTCTGCCATAATGGGTTCGCCATACATTTTCTGATTAAATGAAGCTGTTTTAGGTAATAGAATAGAAATAAAGGGTTTTGCAGTGTGTCTTTTATGGGCTCATAAATGTATCCTCGGCCAGAAAAACTTTCAAAATGGGCTCGGCTGC
>JAMKCH010018142.1:0-60685 GCA_023653785.1 Ophioderma brevispina
GCACATCATTGGGCACTGTGACTGGCAACAGAGACTGGCCTTCTCGTATCCATCCATGCTGAGTTGGATCCAGTTCAGGTGGATCAGATTTCAGAGCCTCCAGATAGCTACCTGAAGATATGCACAGGCCACATTTTCCTTGAAGGCTTCATTATAGAGGAGGAGCTGGGATCCAGGTCAAACATCATTGTTTACCCCACACTACAGAAAAGGTTTGTTAGTATGGACCCTCAACATCAATGCTAGGTAGGTAGTACTCTCAAATTGTGGTATCACTTTTCAATAGGGCCAATTAAGTTTAACACAGGAGTCAAATTTTGAAAATGTTCCAATCATGTTGAAATGTATGCCATATTGTCCGTCTAGTCATAAGGTTTCCAAAAAATGTATAGTTTGTACCATCTATGACCATTGCTTTGGGTGTTATAGGGTAAAATGCCTAAAATGGTGAAAAAGGTCAATTTTTATTTGTACAGGGGTCCAAATTTTGGTTGCTTCAATTTTGGTAAAATTGAACGAAGTTGTTTATCTAGCTTAATGTTATAAAATAAGGAATAGTTTGTACCATCTGCAATGCATAGTTACCATGTTATGTAAACAAATAGGTCATAGGGCAACATAATCCAATGGTGTTGACCTTCTTGACCCTTATCTCCGTAAGTAAGCATTTAGCATAATAAAAACTATACCTTTTAGGAGTCCTCTTACTTCAGGCAATAATTTGCAAGTATTTAAGATATAATCAGATTAACTTTTAATGTTGACCCCTGTACCAATCGAGATTGACCTTTTTTTACCATTTTTGTCCTTTTTACCCTATAACTCCAAAACCAATGGTCGTTGGTTGGAGCATTTTAAAAATTTGACCCCTGTGTAAACTTAAATTGGCCCCTATTGAAAAAGTGATACCAAAATTTGAGAGTACTACGTACCTAGCATTGATGTAGAGGGCCCATACTAACTACCAAAGGTGTTAAACCTTTCATGTAGTGGGGGTAAACAAACTCCTTAAATAAGGCCCCTATGATAGTCTACTCCTGTCATATTACTGGGTGGCAGAGAAACTAGTTTAGGTGCAGAAGCCGTACTTCGAGCTACTTTAGATGTCCATACTTTCTGTCTTGCCTCCGACAGCGACTGACATCCACATTGCCCATAGCAAACTTTAACAGATATTTTCATCTACTCCTCCTCCGCTGCTGGACTAATAGTTTTAAATCTTTTGTACACAAATCTTTTACGTAAATAATACCATGTTAAGACCACTCCTTGCATACAATCGGTTTATTTCCCACTTTGATAGCAGAGTTTAACCACAGAACCTGATAAAAGACATCTTCACTTTTTTTCTACATCTTTAAAGTGTAACAAAGCCTAATTTTTAACTACATCTCTAACAAAAACATTATGTATTATTTGTATAAAAAGTTCATTACAGTGAAAGTTAACATTTAAAAAGCAGCTCTCCACCATAGGGTTCCATAGAATTCGTTTCCATCGAACATCATCAGCTTTATCATAGTACCGCTTAACCCATGCAATCTTCAAAACATTTCAAAAATGTCTGCACTCTGGCATATTCAGACCGCCATCTGGGATATCGAGAATCATCGTTTTCCTTATTATTTTGTCGGGGCCCCATTCCAAACAAAATTATACTAGATGTTGTCAAGCTTTTTGAAGAATGTTTCAGGAGGGTTTGGGAGAACTGAAAAGGGATATACAAGTTTTGAAAGCGTAAATGTTTTTATTAGAATTATCTTACCAAGTAATGTTAGATTTCTACCTTTCCATCAAATTGGATTGGATATCTGTTAGTTTATTCATAAAAATTACCTCAAGCATGTCTTCTTTATCACGTGAAACATAAATTCCAAGATTCATTATGCTGTCATTTGACCATTTTAGATTTTGGTCTGGAAAATAGACGTTTGATGTTTGTTTTCAAACTTCCCAGGCTATACACCATACGTTTTTCATAATTTACTTTCAAACCAGAAAAAGTTGCAAAGTTAACTGACAGTTTCAGTGTCTCATAAAGAGATTTCTCTGTACCATCTGTATTTTCGCCTTTAAGAAACCCCGTTTGATCACTATGGATTATTTTCTTAAGAGTTTTTTCATTCGGTTTGCAAGGGCTTTTGTAATAATTTTGTAGTTTACATTTAAAAGTGATATTGGTCGCCAGTTTTTTAAATAAAAAGGCAATTTGTCATTTTTGGAAAGAAGTGTAATAATTCCTCTCTTCTGTGATACAGACAGTTCACCTTTTGCGAAGGAGTAATTAAAGAATTTTAAAAGCGGGTCACTAAACCGATTTCAAAACACTCTGTAGAACTCACATGGTAGTCCATCAGTACTGGTGATTTAACATTAGACATTGAATCAACAGCATTCCAACACTCCTCTTGCATTAAACCCCCTTCACATTCCATACAGGTTTCATAATCTAGCACAGGGAGGGAATCGGGGAGAAAACAGAGTCCAACAAATCATTCTGATGATCAGTCACATTTGATACGACGAGGGCTCAGCACAACATTGCGTTAACTAAAATGTGGAGATTATTAACAAAATGGTTGGCGTCAGTTATGTAAAGATGTTAGCGCAACACTTGAAAGGCTAGATCCATTGTTTGTCTTCTTTTATGTTACCACTTCGTCTTCGTCCTGTCCATTTCGTCCTTTGGCCATATGGTACAAAACCCAATTCCATCACATTCATCCTTATAGCAGTTTGTCCTTTCAATTTCAGATTGTAATTTACATTTTTGAAGGTTGTGAGTTAAATTCATCCATCTGAATCTGCAACAAGTACGAACTCGTGCCGGAAAGGCAAGAAAAAATCAATTAAAGCAAGGGGGAGGGTTAAAGCACCTTATAAGGTTAATAATGATCTTATTTATATTCATCGTAAAGATTTTGAGCGTCACGTAATCAAAACGGTCTACAATTACTACTATTTTTTTCCGAGAACCAGTGCCAAATACAACACGCACCAGCTTACACGTTTACGTTCATTTTGTCATCTCCAACCTAGTCCAAGCCTTCAAAGATAACGCCAAATGCACAAGCAACAGCAGCTATTGTCATACTCACAATACTTCATGCAAAAGGTTAATGCCTTGGTGAGATTAAGATTATATCGGTAAAGTTAATTCTTAAAAGAATTAACTTTACCGATGTAATGTTAATCACAACCAGGGCCGTACGCAGGATTTATTTTGGGGAGGTGCGGAACCTCGAAAAAGTGGATTTTTTTTTGGGTAAAAGTGGACCTAACCCCCTAAAATGGTCCTTTTTTGGACTTTTTGAACATCTGATCACCAAAATGTGAACTTTCTTGTTAAAATTCATTTATATTTTGGACATTTTTATGCCAAAAATCAGCAAAAAGTGGACTTTTTTTCCCTTTTGTGGGACTGATCACAACCATAACCCTACCCATTCTCAACAATTCCTCCTAATGTTGTACTTCGCGTTCTCTGCAGTTCCGTTGCTGATATTGCCGATGACAGAGGTTTGGATTTGTAGCTTCAAAACATCTTGACTAAATCATTTGAGTCAAACGAAATACCATTGTGGGCACTTTGTCTAACTATAATCTGCATAGGCTGTTAGACAGAATCAAATTAGTTACTTAACATTTATTTTCTGTGCCTTGTTTTCATTATGCACTGGAAGAAGTTCATTTTGATAAGTACCTTTTATGTATCAGTAAAAACGATGAAAGGTTGTGTGAAAACGGATGATCGATATTTAAATTATTTTGTCTGAACAAAATCCATTACTTCCCAGCAATGTATTGATACATATCTTCTGTGCTATACTTGCAAAGCTTTTCGCTAGTCCCAAACAAATAATGATCATGCATATCAATAGAATACCGACTGGCTGGTGGGTTTCTTCCCAAAGCTTCACAGAGGGCCCGAGTATAATGGGGAGCATTGCCGCAGCAGACACCCACGTATTGAAAGCCGAGTTCCTTGCAGCGAAGTCCAAAGTCGTGGATATCTTCCCTGGATGATTGTGCACAGTCGAGGTTACCGAAGAAAAGTTTCTTTCCTATTAACAAGGGGTAAGGAAAACAATTAGAAATTAGGTTCTCAACTGTAGATACTTAAAAATGATCCCGTGAACATTACGTCATTGCACTGTATATTTGCACGGATAGGAGGCAAACCGAACGTGAAACACTATTACTAAAGGTATTGCTAATTTCAAACAACACACACACACACACACACACATACCGAACTGCAGTCTACCGCAATGAAATTTAATTAATTTTAACTGGTTTTGTAGTGAGTTATGAGTTGCGACAGAAAGTGATCGGTAGCGAAGCGCAAAGTGGAGCAATGTATATACGAATCTTTAGTTGATCGTTGATATATGGCAAAAATATTCAATGCATTGCATACCTGTTTTAGGGTCCTTTAAAGACTGAAAGTTAGGTTCTTTCTGGGTCGTACGATATGCCACGGGCAAAGCTGCTAGAGGAACCTGTGATTAGCAGAACATTAGAATATATCACGATAGTACAAATATATACCGTACAAAGAATATTAACCTTCAAGAAAAATCTTACCAACACGCATATTAAAACTAATGTATCGCGTTCCTAAATCGGTGCAAATGTTATAAGCTTATCGAATGAAGATATTATCATGGTATTTGTGTCTTGAAATCATCACGAGGTTCGTCGCTAAGAAACGGAAAACGAACCAATCAAACATAGGATGACCTTAATTACGTATTCACCTATTATAAATGCTATTTTCTGATTGGGCATATCATGCATTAAGTTGATCAAACTGAAGATTTAGATCAAATAAGATGGGTATATAAAATCGGCTGCTAGAATGATATGAAACTGCAGATACGTGGGTAACTTTACACCTTCCATTTTAATTTATCATCTGATCTAGTCCTGCATATTTTTATTGTCTCATAGTTCCCGGTCCAAGGTCATCTCCCTATTGCCGGTTCAGTGTTAAAAGTGACCTAAAACGGTGTTTGAAATGTACTGTATGTATACATATATGTGCAAGTGGTAAGGACATTACAATCTCTCCCCTCTTTTAATTAGCTTGCTGTAGGCTGTGAGTCAAACTAATCCCATTCAATTGAGATCCACAAGACCCTTCCCCTGTATATGTGTTTGTTTTTATGTTTCATAGTTAGCGAGGTGCGCAGGAGGACGTCTGTCTCGCAATGGATAACGATGTGGGAGGGGCGCGTCTCATTTTTTTCAATTTCAATGTCTTTCCGCCAATGTCCTCGCCTACTCTTACGTCATCTTCATCGTGCGTGTTGTCGCGAATATCCTTTCTGACTTTCTTGAAAAAGGATGAATTTGCGCTTTACGACGGACCTTGTTTTCTTCCTTCTCTGCTTTGATTTTTGATCCTCTCAGCGACGATTGTGTAGGCGATGTTCGTAGGAGGAATGGTTTTTCCTATTTGATCATTTCTCACCAAGACCTTATCTCCCACAAGGAAAGACGAATTGGATGTATGACGAACGAGCTTTGTAAGCATATTGTTTCATCTTGTGTTTGGCTTGGGAGTCTTTCTGACGAAGTGTCTTGTCATTTGCGTCATCGTCATCATGTTGGACTGGTAGTTGGGGTAACTGTGTCTTCAGGTCACGGCCCTGTAAAACTGATGCAGGCGCTTGTCCAGTTGATGCGTGTGGTGTCGCACGATAGTTTCGAAGAAAAGACCAGAGTTCTTGACGCCAGGATTTGCCTTCGATTTGTGCCGCACGCGTTGTTTTCTTTATCACCCGCATAAAACGCTGAACTTCACCGTTGGCCTCTGGCCATAAAGGTGTCACTCTATGGTGTTCAAGACTGGAATTCGTTGCTTTGGAATGGAGCACCATTATCAGTTTTTAGAATCTGCGGAATTCACTAGTCTGCAAATATTTTGTCCAGATGAGGAATAACTGCCCTGGCTGAAGTCAGTCTGGATGTCAGAATTTCGACGGATGGGAACCGTGAGTATTTTAGTAGAGGCGTAATATGACACATGTCCTATACAACCTTGAAAAATTCTAATAAAAGGACTCTCTGTATATTCTGGTAGGCCTATATATGAATAATTACCAAAAAATTTGTCCCGCCTTCTAGTTGCTGCGTTGGTCAGATATTCAAGGTAAAGGTCAACGACCCGTTATACGGACTCAATGGGTTATAACTGCTCATACAATTGGCCTAGAAGCAAAAAAAGATGGTGTCTAGTACCCATGTTTTGGGGGGGGTTCAATACACACAATAAAACGTTATGAGGTTTACAAATGAAGTCATATTATCTTTCAACATGAAAAGAAGTACTTTTTAATCAAAATTTTTCACGTTTTCTCAAAATAAATTAGCCAATTCTCGCTGGTCAGTTGTCAAGGTATCAAATAACCAAAAACGTTTGACCATAGCTATATGAAAATAGCCAAAATTTGGTCCGGCCTTCTAGTTGCTGCGTGGTTCAGATATTCAAGGCAAAGGTCAAGTACCCCCCCTTGATTAAGGCATTGTGATTGGTAGAAACTGGCTCAGCCAATTGTGCCCTATAAGCAAAAAGGTGGTATCAATAAAACAAAGATAATAAAAAGAATAAAAAAAATAAAAAAAATTTTTTAGGCTTACAAATGCACAGCCATCATTGCTTTCAGCATTGTAAAGCAACTTTAATCCGGAATTTGTACAAGTTTCTCAACGTAAATTAGCCAATACGTCAGTCTGTACAAATATTAAACAACATATTTGACCTAATATTCTAATAATGAACAGCTACCCGATATTATTGTCAAATCAGTCAATAATGTTCTTGGACAGATCCTCGAACTGACGAGTCCTGTGTGATTTAATAGTTTGTGGTACTAGTGATAGATCTTGTTATAAATATTAATTTGGGTACTATTAAAAACCCAATTAACACTGCTAAATGAGCCAACTCCCGAAATAATCGGGACATGGCACGCACCAAAGATCACGGACCACATCAAGGGGCGCTGTGATTCGCCCTTCGCAAAACGTTTCTCTTAAAAAACACCCCTTCCAACCGACCTCTTGCAGGGGGTGGGAATAACCAATTGCATGATCGCCAAAAGGTCGTGGAATGGTAAGATCATACTCAAGTGTATCGCCCTCTCACTCCCGAGAGGGAAAGTACACTGTACTAGTGCTAGCTTCCGTCCACAGCCTTACTTTTGCACAGAATTCTACTGCATGGCTTAATTCGGTGGCGGAAGAAGGTCGCAGAAAGGTAGCCCACGCCAACGCAAAACCCTGTCAAAGCAGACCCCACCCCCCCATAGTCGCCTAACGCTCCTGGGTCAAGATGCTAGGTCGATCAGCAAAGAGGGATTGAACGGCGACACCCTTCTCCGCTTGAATAACACATGCATCAAATAGACTCTTTGGAAGGTGGAAGTAGAACTCCAACGAACATGTCCAAAATGTCTGGGATGATGGCCTCTTATAGAATGCACAGGGAGGAGCGTGAGCTCGAACATCATATGCCCTAACCAAGAAGCCAGTTAACCAACCATGGTTGTGGTTTGTGTGCATGTCAGATGGCTGGGAAAATCCAGCTGGATCAATGGTCCCTTGCGGCAGGCTTATCTGAGTTGTCGGCAATCCCGGGTGCAACTATGGTACGTGAGACGTGGTAAAAGAGAAAACACGTTTTTGGGTTTAAAAGAAAGAGTCTGATTCTTGGCCAAAAAGCTGCATGTGGAAGAATAGAGACCTCCTTGCGCTTCAAAGAAGTGATGGGCCTCGTCCGTAGACCAGGCATTGTCCGAACCCCCGAAGGCCACAAGCCACAGCCAAGGAAGTTCCAGAAGACTAAGCTTGCGGTTGGGTTTAAACTGGTCCGACACCAAGAATGCAAGACCAATGGGCAAATCCCACTCCGACCAAAGCTACGAAACGGGGAGACGATCTGTAAATACCCTTCACCAGATTGGAAAAGGGGGACTGAAAAAGAAAAACTGTCATTGCCATCACGAGCCCTTTAGGGTCTGGCCTGTGGCTGTTCGTGAAAAAGAAACCTCGACACAGGCAGGACACAAAGTTAAACCCATCCCTGAAAGACTTCCTTGAGGAAAACTGCCAACCTGGTCTCGGTTGACAAAATGCATGATTCGTCGAACTCTCTATCGGCACACCGTGCCTGGTAATCATGATGCTCGAGTGAATTTGCCTGAACAATGAGCAAGGCAGCCTGTTCAGAAAGTCCCACCTCAGTGTACCGTCTGCAGAAGAGACATGCACCCCAGGACAGTTCGGAGCACGGGTGGTGCACTCTGGGACGAAAACGCGTCGGCTGGAGGAACTCTTACCAGGTCCTAATCTTACAAGAGATCTAGCGGCCTGGGAAAACCACAGCTCTGTGGCCATCATGGGCTCCAGCAGGACAGGCAGTCTCGGGACTGAGCCACTCGAGGACGTTTAGGTTCATGGCAACCTGGAGAAGCTATGCTCAAGCATAGGGCTATCATCATTCCGGTCCGCTGCCATGGAATCCCGTTTGACTGCCCGGGATCCGGGTTCCAAGAGGGCCCTTTTAATGCCACAATCTGACGATTCATGGGGACTGAGGCGTACAGATCACATGTGGGCGGTCCACCATCAGAAGATGTGCGGCAAAATTGGCAAAGAGTAGAGCTGCCACTCCACCAACGCCCTCTGGCTGTTGCTGGTCATGGGATTGGGACCCTATGGAGGACTGTCCGGCAAACCATTGGCACCTCCATAAACAGGGAGGCGATCAGCCGATGTTCCAATTCGGACACCACCCGAATAGCCGAAGCATCTCCCTGCATAGGCTGGAACTGATTACACCCCCTTCCTATGTTTTATGTCACCCCTTCATTAGTTGTTGACAGCGGACAAAAAATACCCCTCCCTGAAACGGGGAGTCAGTGCCGCCGCAATGCCAGAAAGACGTGCGAACCGAAAAACTCAGAGGAAGTCGTTATGTGGTGATGTGCTGACCACGGGGCTGGTCAGCGGCATGCACGAAGAGATAGGAGGTGAGGCCCCCCAAACTTAAACAAATCCTCGTCAGGGTTGTTAAAACGTCTACCATGTCAGGGTGTTGAATAGGTCACATGGTAGGCTGGAATGGAAACTCCTTGCCCTCATATGAGTGCAAAGTCCACCATGAAGGTCTGAGGTAAACCTTCGTCTTCCTGTGGGAGGAAGGTGGGCGTGTTTACCATTGCCAACAAGTTTTTCATCGGGCCAGGTTAAAACACATAAATTTGAAAACCTAAGGGGCATTACTCTTGGGACCATCATTTGCTTTTCATTTTAGCACAAAATAATCTGTCAGGCCACCTTACCTTGGTAGTGGGCAAGACTCAGTTTTGGAGGAAAAGGGGATGGTTGCACCCTTTATAATATTTTTTTATTTTTCACTTCTATCAAAAATAGTTTGCTTTATGCACTTCAATCCCTCCTGTGTGTATAAAACTGTTTTTCCTTTCATACTACAGACTCCCCTAAACTAGCAAAATCACACATTACGTTTTTAATCAAAAAATAGAAATTGGCTTATTTTTAGCAACAATCGAGAAGAAGAAATTTCAAGTTTCCCCTGATTATTACTTCATTAAAAACATTACTATGACTCAAAATGGAGGACTATTGAACGTTTTTGATATCAATGGAAAAGAGGAGCTCAATACCAATTCACTGTAATCAAAATCCAAAAGGGTCAGAGGGGCTTTGTAACTAAGAAATCCCAGAAGGTCTACCAACACCTTTAAAATGGTTCAGGGGGACGAAGTTTGGTTTAAAGTACAATGTCATTGCAGATAGGGCATTTTACTATTTTGAAAATCAGGAAGGGTGCATTTGATCGTTTGTCCTATGTGTAATTGTGTTGTGGACCCCAAAAACCGTGGTATAGACACCTCATTGTGCTTTTAGACCAAAGGTGTTGGAGTTATGCTCAATGATATGGCCTTATAAAGGTCGTTGACCTTGACCTTGAATATCTGACCAAACAGCAGCGGCCCTGAAGGCCGGACACATTTGTTCATAATAATTCACATATAGCCCTACAAGAATATAGAAAACGTCCTTTATTAGAATTTTTTTCAGGTTTAAAATTGCATAGCCTCTACTATCTCCCAAAGTAGTGGCATGAGGGGAATGGTCCACACAATATGCAATGACCAAATTGCCATTGGTCTTGGCAGAGTTCTGACCAATGACAGCGGTTCACGCGATTGCTTTGCACACAGCTTGGCAAGCTATAAATTCTTTTGACTTTCTCACTTTCATCTAGTTAGGGAAACCACGTCTTGGTTCGAAGTAGTTGCTAGTTTACAATTCCTTGATGGCCAATATGAGCCAGTGGCGATAGCGCGATATTGCAAAGAATCCTTGATGGCCAATATGAGCCAATGCGATAGCGCGATTTGCAAGGAATCCGGGGGATTGACCCCAATCTGCGTACACCCTTTAGGATGTCTTGGGGTTCAGTGGTACTTCTGATAACATCTGGTGAGTATGGCACTTATTCTTTGCAGAAAAAGGCTTTATAGAGTTCCGTATAACCAAGAAGCCAGTCAACCAATCATGGTGTTTTTGTGTGATTTCAGATGGCTGAGGAAAATCCAGTGGCTCAATGTGTACCTGATGCAGGCTTCTCTGAGCTGTCTGCAATCCCGGTCTGCAAATCTATTACGTGAGACGTGGTAGAAAACACCGGTTTTGGGGTAAAAGACAGAGTCTGATGTCTTGGCCCAAAAAGCCTGCATGTGGAAGAATAGAGACCTCCTTGGCTCAAAGAAGTGAGGGCCTCGGCCGTAGACCAAGGGACATGTCCGAACCCCCATGGCCACAAGCTACAGCCACAAGGAAGTTCCAGAAGACTATGCTTTCGGTTGCGGTGTAAAGCTGTTCCGACACCAAGAATGGCAAGACCAATGGCAAATCCCACTCCGGAACAAAGTCGAACCGGGGACGATCTGTAAACACACCCTTAACCAGATTGGACAAGAGGGGACTGAAAGAAACTGTCATGCCATCACCGAGCCCTTTACGGTCTGACGTGGCTGTCGGTAAAAAAAACCTCGAACAGTCAGGACACTAGGGAAACCCACTCCGGAAAGAATCCTGAGGAAAATTGCCACCTGGTCTACGGTCTGACAAATTGCATGGATCGAACTCTCTATCGGAACACCATTGTGCATGGTAAATCTATAATGCTCTAGTGAATTGGCCTGAACAGGAGCATTGCATGTTCAGAAAGTCCCACCTCAGTGTACAGTCTGCAGAAATGCACCAGGCAGGTTCGGAGCAGGGTGGTGCACTCTGGGACGAAAGCGTCGGGGAGACCTCTTACCAGGTCCTACTTTACAAGCAGATTCTAGAGGGGCCTGGGAAACCCACAGTTGCTGTGGCCATAATGGGCTACCAGCAGGACCATGCAGTCACTCGAGGCAGAGCACCGAGGACGTTGGGATTTCATGGCAACCTGGAGAAGCTATGATCAAGCATAGGCTATCATCCTTTACCGGTCCGCTGCCATGGGCATCCCGTTTGCACTGCCCGGGGATCGGGATCCAAGAGTAGGCACCTTAATATGCCACAATCGACGATTCATGACTGCGGCGTAAAGATCAACATGTGGACGGTCCAACATCTAGAAGATTGTGCGGCAAACTGCAAAGTAGAGCTGCCACTCCACCAACGGCCCTCTGGCTTTTGGCTGTGTCTGGGATTAGGGACCCTACTGGGAGACTGTCCGCAAACCATTGTCCACTCCCTAAACACGGGAGGCGATCAGCCCGATGTTCCAATCTCGGAACCACCCGAATAGCCGAAGAATCTCCCTGCATAGGCTGGAACTGATTACACCCCCTTCCTTGTTTATATGTCACCACCTTCATATTGTTGCAGCGGACAACAATTACCTCCCCCTGACCACGGGGAGTCAGTGCCGCAATGCCAGAAAGACGGCGAACAACTCGAGGACGTTTATGTGGTGATGAACCACGGAGGCTGGTCAGCGGCCTGCCCCCGAAGAGATAGGAGGTGAGCCCCCCAACTTAAACAAATCCGTCGTCAGGGTGTTTAAACGCATCCATTGTCAGGGTGTTTGATAGGTCACAGGTAGGCTGAATGGAACTCCTTGCCTCATATGAGTGGCAAAGTCCACCATTGAAGGTCTGAGGTAACCTTCGTCTTCCTGGGGGAGGAAGGTGGGGTGTTTACCATTGCCAACAAGTTTTTCATCGGGCCAGGTAAAACACATAAATTTGAAACCTAATGGCTGCATCTAATCTTGGGACCATCATTTGCTTTCATTTTAGCACAAAATAATCTGTCATGCCACCTTACCTTTGGTAGTGGAAGACAAGACTCAGTTTTGGAGGAAGGGGATGGTTGCCACCTTTATAATATTTTTATTTTTCACTTCTATCAAAAATATTTATGCTTTATGCACTTAATACCTCCTGTGTGTTATAAAACTTGTTTTTCCTTTCATAATCACCCCTAAAACCTAGCAAAATCACACATTCCTGTATTTTTAACTCAAAATAGAAATTGGCTTATTTTTAGCAACAATCGGAGAAATCAGATTTCCCATGATTATTACTTCATTAAAACATTACTATGACGTCAAATGGAGGACTATTGAAACGTTTTTGATATCAATGGAAAGAGGAGACTTATACCAATTCACCTGTATCAAAATCAAAAGGGTCAGAGGCTTTGTAACTAAGAAATCCAAGAAGGTCTTAACCAACACCTTTAAAATGGTTCAGGGGGACGAAGTTTAAAGTACAATTTCATGCAGATAGTGCATACTATTTTGAAAATCAAGGAAGGGTGCATTTGATCGTTTTTCCTATGTGCTAATTGTGTTTGTTGACCCCAAAAACCTTGGTATAGACACCTCATTGTGCTTTTAGACCAAATGGTTGAGTTATGCTCCATGATATGCCTTATAAAGGTCGTTGACCTTTGACCTTGAATATCTGACCAACGCAGCTGCCCGAAGGCCGGACAAATTTGTTCATAATAATTCACATATAGCCCTACAAGAATATAGAAAAAGTCCTTTTATTAGAATTTTTTCAAGGTTAAATTGCATATGGCCTCTACTATTTCCCAAGTAGTGGCCTGAGGGGAATGGTCCACAAAAATCTGCACTGACCAAATCTGCCATTTGGTCTCTGGCAGTTCTGACATGACGAGCGGTTCACGCGATTTGCTTTGCACACATGCTTGGCAAGCTATACATCTTTTGACTTTCTCCACTTTGTCATCTAGTTAGGGAAACCACGTCTTGGTTCGGAGTAGTTGCTTAGTTTTTACAATTCCTTGATGGCCAATATGAGCCAGTGCGATAGCGCGATATTGCAAGATCCTTGATGGCCATATGAGCCAATGCGATTAGCGCGATCTTGCAGGAAAGCCGGGAGGATTTGCCCAATCTGACGTACAACCCTTAGAGGGTCTTGGGCAGTGGTTCTTCTGATTAACCATCTGGTGATTATGGCACGTATTCTTTGGCAGAAAGGCTTTTATAGAGTCCGGAAAAAAATTTTCAAAGAATGCCCCTTAATGGCCTCACGTGACCTTGGACACAAATCTGTGTACACCTAGAGGGGCCTTTGGGTCAGTGGTTCTTCTGACACAATTTTCATGGCAATCGGATAATTCGTTTGGTACTAGGTAGCATTTTGAATTGTTGCGTCGGCAAGAAGACCAAGACGAAAGAAGAAATCGCACAAATACAAGACCGCCGTGCTTGCACACGGCTAGGTAAAAAGTGATTGCCGTGTATTTTCCTATAGATGATGTGACCTAGGATGTCACATGTTGAAATTCAGGACTCCCTCTGTTGTTTTCTGGTAGGCAAAATATTACAATAATTTCTATGACAAAGCACATAAAATCTGGTCATAAATTACTTGCAGAACCTTTTCTGATCTAAATCGATCACAATGTGCAGCTGGTAGCATTAGCGAGCATGCTTAAAAAGAATATTTAATTTGAAACAAAAATTACAGAAAAAAACCAAACAAATTACCCATGCAAAATATAAGGGCTTTTGCCCGCCAGTGTTTCAGACTTTCTGTCTTACACTAACATAAACAAATCTCACATCATCTATACCCATACTTTTTAACAATAACGGAAAAAGCAGACATATTACACCAACAGTATAATCACCAAGTGCAACGAACAAAATCACTAATATAATACTAAACTTTGCCAAAGCAAGAGTAACATTAACGTGTGAACATTATCACTTTCAAACTATCCCGCTCAACATAAAGCATGAACTTTCATAATGATTTAAATTGAATAGAGATACATGTTTATTGCTTTGCGATCAATTAAGAACATCATGGTCTTAGCATAATGCCATGGCAGACGTTCCACGCTGCTAAAAACACTAATCTCGTAAGGTACCGTATATTGGTCTCGGGTTTGTTCATGTTCAAAGGAATTATGATGAAAGTTTATTTCAATTTTGTTGAATAGCCTTATGCAATAAAATTCTGGATTGGGTAACTGAATAAATCAGAGGAAGCGACCCCATTAAGATGCTCGAACAACTTGATCTTTATTTGAATCAAGGCGTTTAAAGAAAATAAAAACCTTTAAATTCAATTTCTTGATCCGTTCCATGAGCGGCAGCATAGTTTCTGGACCTCTAGCGCAGTTCAATCCAAGCACGTCTGCTCCTGCAGCCTCTAAGCGTTGGAATGTATCTTCCAGAGTCACACCATCTAAAGTTGCTGGTTGGCCATTAATCTCACGTTGATGCCAAGCCATAGTCACAACAACGGGTAAACCTACCGGTATTAAGAAACAGTAACTCTAACATTATTGTATATCTCTGAACAAAAGTCTATGTATTGTGATCTATTATACGCAAGAAAGTTTCTTAATTCCTGGTGAACTTTACTAAAATTGTGTGTACGAGAGCGCTCGAGAGTGGAGAAAGATTAGGAGAAAGAGTAGGAAAGAGAGAAATAGAGGAAGAGAGAGATTGCAATATTCAGTAATGGAGCAGTCAGTCATAGAACTGAAATTAACAGAAGTCAAATTGCCAAAACTACAGTTAACACGAAAATAATTTTGCTTATTTACAAATATACAAATATGTTTGTCTTACCATAATATAACGAATATTATGTAAAGAAAAATGCCACCGTAGCACTCTTTTTTTTATATACCCGGTCATTTGCCATTCAGTATCCTACATCTATTACTAGCGTGTACTACTGCCCATATATCGACCACTTTCTTACATTTATTTATGTATATTAGATATGAGATTGTTATTACAAACAAAATGTATTTTAATGCTCGTCTTACAGCTTCTTACTATAGGGGGCGTTTTCACCCTAGTGAACTTTCCCCCATGCGATAAATGCCAAAACTCGTTGGTACAAAGCTGCCAGGTAATAATTTTCTCATCCCTTCCGGTCATTTTAGCAATTTCACCGGGGTTAGGGTGTGCCGTCAAAGTCGAAGGGTGAAGGGGGGGGGGGGGGCCACCCAAAAATATTTATTGTTACAAATATTCTACACAATATGACTCTAAAACTATGTTTATGTAAACATAGTCATTTGCCATCATTTAGAGCCGGAACCTCATGAAACGCCGGCATTCATACCTTTTTAGGTCAAAATTCAATTGTTGCCTATATTTTCTGTTGAAAATTTCAACTTTGCCAACTCTCGTACTCTATGATGTCATTATGACGCCATACTAGGTATATTGGTACTTATTTTGGTATCAATAGAAGGAGGAGGACCATAGCTATTTACTGGTATCAAAATCCTAAGCATCGGGTGCTTTATAATGGAATCTCGAGGCCCTCTTGGTAAACCGTGGTAGAAGAAAAGGCTTTGTAAGACGAGGAAGGTTAAAGACAAAAATCAGAACAGATGGATAAAAAAGGACTTTTCATGTTTTTTCGTATCTTACCCCATTAAATTGTAAAAGGAAACCGTATTTCGTTTCTGCACTGCAAAAACTAGGGTGTTAAAATGAATACCGCCGGTGTTCTAGGAGGACCACACCAAAATGGTGTCAAAATCCAACACCTTTGGTGCTATTTTAACATCCTATTGCATTATTTTTAACACCAAATAGTGTTAAAACTAGAACACCGGCGGTGTTAATTTTAACACCATGCAATGTTGTGGATTGTATAGTACTAACGAAAAAAAATCCAACCCTACTACCAACTAACAAGAGAGATGAAATGATTTTTTTAAATCTAATTCCCACCACCTATCATAGCCTCGACTGATTCAACATAAAAGACGACAACAACAACAACAACAACAACAGCAACACCAACTTCAACAAAATACGTGTAGCTGGAAAATATAAGAATATTAGTAAATGCCCTCCCATGTAGGACTAACCCCGACTAACCCTAATTTAAACCCGGTGTGAAAGCAGATATAGTCCGGTAGGAGCCATAGTCCGGGGCTCCATAGACGATAACGGAATAAAGCGTGAAACTAATGGTGCGTAAAGAGTCAACTGAATCGATTGCCCTATTGTTCACCATTGTTCCCGGACTATGAGTACGCCGGACAATGGTTACTTCTACACCGGGTCTAAATTTAGACTCCCTTTCAGAATACCAGCCTATGAGTGTTGATAAAAATACTACAATTTACAATAGGAGATCAGGATACTGAAACTGATGTCATTGTATAATGCAAAATGAACAACATGAAACGACACAATGCCATCTGATAATTTTTAAAGTTCCCTACTGAACGACGATACTTTTAGCACACTCCTTGCAAGTTTCGAGGCAAGTTTGGCCTCGCCGAAGTCACTGAATGTTTCAGCCACAATAAAGTCTGCTCCCTCTTCTACGGCCCACAAAATTTGTTCCTGAAAAAAGGATAATGGCAATTAACATGATATATGAGAAAGGAAAGATGTACCTGGCATATATTGTACGGTAAACTTGACCAAGGCCAAACAACCTTTAAACTTCAGGTTCAAATACTGCAATAACTAACAACACGTAATTGAATTTAAATTCAATATCCACAGATTTAATTCGATCGTGTGTTCAAATCATTACATTAAAATGACCAGATATCTATAACTACATTTCACTTGTTGTAATGAATTATTGATACTTAATAACTTATTACACTACAACCTGGTGTGGGTGCACAAAGAGGGCGTAGCAAAATTACAGCGAAGAGTCATGTGCTAAAAAATAGCACATTAAATCACAAGTCTGATTTTTCTAGAACTTTCACGTTACTTCCAATGGCTCCGTATTTTGGTCTTTTTTTTTTTTGAAAAAAAAAGGGCTATGCACTTATAGCACTCCTACTGACTGTACAGGCAGTAGGCGCCATCTATAGTCCAGATACATATCTTTTTGATATGACAGTTTCAACCTTCATCTACCAGGTTTATGCATACAACAAACTTGACGCGATAAACCGTATAGGTTGTTGAATAAGTTGTTGAATTCACGGTGTTCCGAAACCTGGTTAGGTAAACATGCGTCAGGTCACGGGGAAAACCCCAATTATGCCGCCCTTAGTACTACGGCGTGCGGGAAGTATTTATCCACGGTATTATAGCAGTTACGGTTTTAGCTACTGCTTGATTGGCGTTAGGCATACCGCCAGGGGCTACTTCCGATGGTGGGAGAGATCATCGCATCTCACTGGACAGCTACCACCCGCCTTAAGCGGGGCAGCCCTCAGCCAATTAGGTGCTGTCCCGCCCAGTTAGTCTTCCTCATAGGGTGCATGGGGATAGTGAGAGACATTCAGGAAAAGCTGACTGCAACTACGGCACCTGGCAATCAAGATAAGAAACCAAAGAAGACAACTCCCCTCAAGTGGGATGTTTGAATGTGCGTACCATGACACCGGGTTTAAGTGACAATCTCAAAGATATCAAATGATATCGCAAGACAGCCATCATTAATAATGAGCTCCTAGGGACTTCAAGGCGACATAGCCACCTTACAAGAAAACACGTCTAGCAGATTCGGGTCCACTCAAAGGAAAAGGACTACACATTCTTTTGGCGAGGGAAATCAGCAGAAGAACCCCGTTGGAATTGGCCGTTGGTTTTTTGGCAGTTAGTAACTCCTTACTGAGTTCCGTGGAGCCTGGTAACGGTGGATCAGAAACGCCTTCTGAACAGCTTCGACTTACACCAGCGGATGGCCAAGTCTCCATCATCAGTGTTTATGTAAAACCCTGACGTCCATTCTGAAGCCAATGATGAATTATATGACAACCGTGAAGCCGTAATCAAGGGTACCCCAATTGATGAACACCTCCTTCTCCTGGGTGATTTAAATGCGAGAGTGGGTTCTGACAACGAGTCCTGGACATCTTGCCTTGGACACTTTGGTGTCAGTAAGATCAATGACAAGGACAACGTCTTCTTGAATGATGCTCCATACTATACCTGGGTGTGACAACACCCTTTTTCAAAACCAAAACTCAGCACAAAAGGATCTGGCGTCACCACGCTCCACGCACTGGGATCATTGACCTGATCATCACAAGGCGATCTTCCATCAATGCATGGGCTTGGCTGGTCCATAAGGTGATACGCAACAGAAAAAATGGACTCATCTTCGTGAGACAATTACAGAGCTCGCATTCTGTATCTTTGGAAAGAAAAGAAAATCCACGCCAGACAACGATGGTTTAGGCCAAGTCAGAGCTTACTAAAACATCCAGTCATTTGAAGCCAAAGATGCAGCGTTAAGGGAGTATAAGAGTTCACCCTCCACACACAACTGAGAGTGCTTCAAGCAGCTAGAGTGTGAAGTTCAGAGGAAGGCAGGGCAGTTGCCAATGAGACTGGCTGGGTGAGCGAAGAAAGACGAAATCAACCCTTCTGCAACGGGCAACATCGGAGCTATGTATGATGGATTAAAGAAGGCCGGTTCGGGCCATTCAAGTGCACAACAGGCCCCCTCAAGTCATCAGTGGTGACAGTTCCTCACAGACAAAAGTAAGCAGATGGAGAGCTGGGTGGAACACTTTTCTGAGCTTATCTACAGAAACGGATGTCACACCTCAGCCCTGACAAGATCAAGAGTCTTCCTACAATGGTTGCCCTAGATGCTGTTACATACAGCGGTGAACTTGACATGGCATCGAAAGTCATCATCGGAAAACCCGGGGGAATGATGGAATTCCACCAGACTTGATCAAATGCGCAAAAGCTCTCGGCTTCACCTAAACATGTAGTTCTCTGTAATTGCTGGGAGGACAGGAGCTGTTACCACGACATGCGCGACTCAAAGAGCATCACCCTCTACAAGAACAAAGGTGAACGAAGTAGTGATTGCAACCATTACAGGGGTATTTACTCCTTAGTCTTGTCGGACAAAGTTTTGCCAGTGTTGCGTGGATGCGTCTTCAAGTCCTGGCTGAAAGGGTGTATCCTGAGTTTCAGTGCGGATTTCGTGCTGGCAGATATACGATCGATATGATCTTCTCCATACGCCAAACGAAGGAGAAGTGCAGAGAACAACAGAAGCAACTCTACATTGCTTCATAGACCTGACCAAAGCATTTGACCTGGTAGCAGGAATGGACTGTTCCAAATCCTCCCGAAGATGGCTGTCACCAAGGCTTTGAGCATCATCAGATTTTTCCACACTGACATGAAAGCAACGGTACAGTTTGACGGCAGCCTATCAGAGCCGTTTAACATTCGACAGGGTTGGTGTTTGTTTAAAGCAAGGATGTGTTTTGGCCCCAACGCTCTTTGGGATATTCCTTTTCAGTACTTTGAAGCAAGCATTCGGTACAGCCAAAGAAGGCATCTATCTCACACCATGTCTGACGCGTCGGACTTCAATCTGAACCAGCCTTAGAGCTAAGACAAAGGTTCGTCAGATAGTGATTCGTGACTTGTTGTTTGGGATGATGCGCATTACTCACTATTCCAAGCGAACTTAGCTGCATCATAGATCAGCTTCTCCCAGGCCTGTAAGGACTTCGGATGTATCAGTTTGAAGAAGACTATGTCCTTGCCCAAGATGGCTCAAGAACCAACCTGTCATCACCCAATCGACATACACACTTGAGGGTGTTCAGGACTTCACCTACCTAGGGTCCCACCATCAGTGACGTCGTCTCTCGATGCAAGAAATCGGCAAAACGCATTGGTTAAAGCTGCAGCTACTCTTGCCCGGTTACAACGCGCGTGTGTGGGAAAATCGAAGATGTCCATGAAGGACAAAGGCAGCAGTTACAAGAAATGACAATGAAGCATCAGGCACATTACTTTTTGTTTATGGTAGTGAGACATGGGGAATACATCTCTAGGCATGGGAAGAAACTCAACCGCTCCCATCTGCGCTGTATTAGACGCATTCGGGGTGTCACTGGGAAGACATGTGCAAATTCAGAGATCCTGACTCGAATTGGACTCCCCACCATCTATACATTTCTTAGACCACGCAACTCCGATGGCTGAGGCCATGTCCGGCGAATGGCGGGGGATGGCCGTCTACCGAAAGATATCAGGTATGTGATTGCTGACTATGGCTAGAGGAAAGTTGGTCGACACATGCTCCAGCTAAAGGATATTGGGTAAGGCGTGATATGTGTACCCTGAACGTCGACATTGGGTGCTGGGAAGCTCTGGGAGAAACTTGCTGAAAATCGTATACTTTTGGCGGAGAACAGTGAAGCAAAACCTTGAGCTTGGAGAACAAAGATCATCAGCCCGTTTGAGAAGCAGCGAGCAGCTTAAAAGAAAGCTGCACAGATTCTTGGATAGTCAGCTGTGACATTCCCATAATGGAGCACCTGTGCAGAGCTGCCACTCTAGGGATTGGCCTCTTCAGCCAGACGTCGCGGTCACCTAAACATGTACTCAATGTGGGCGCTTTATCCATAGTCGCTTGCGACGGACGGAGGCCATGCGTCTGTGTCACAGTCTACGAACGATATTATCTAAATTGGTACTGCGTGAGAGACTAACGTTATCATGCTCCCATAGAGAATGTGTGTAAATCAAACTTTATCTCAAATATCTCCGAAAAACGAAGGGGTTCTATGGATATTTTTTCATCAGAGGGTCAGAAATGTTGTTCTCTTAGGAGAACATCCCTCAACTGGGTCTTAACCTATAGATTCTTTTGAGAAAATGAACATTTCTATCGGTAGTTTTTTAGACACAATCTCTATGGGCTTTGACGAGCACCAAACATTTTCCCACAGTGCTACGGTCACGTGCACGCTCATACTTTCCGCACCGCCGTACTTAATTTTATTAGGTTTAATAGTTCATATTTAAGATTGTATACCTTGAACATGTCTTTCAGTTTGATGTCATTGTCTGGATTGTCCGGAATATATTCGTTGGTATTGCAGATGTTACCAGCCATTAGCGTTCCTGTCTTATCAGCAACCTCGCGTGCCATTCGTGCAGCATCACGATTCAACTTTTCAATATCCTCTGCTCGGTCAATGATGGACATCTTTGCACGATTGGCATAGTACTCAAAATAAGAAATTCAGAAGCACACATATCAACTTACTAATTGACGAATAAAGAAGAAAAAAGAAAAGCAGAAAACTAAGGTAAATAAGGAAGAGCAGGGAAGAACGGAAGAAAGTGACAAAATCAAAACCAACGACATGAAATTAGAGGCCCTATAGCCAAGATGGGGTTTTCGGGGTGGAGAGATTTTGTCAAAAGTGCATATAGCACGTGTATACGCTGTTCGATCTCAAGTTTGAGGGTGACCTTCAATGCGCGCGTTAGGTTTTGTGTATTATAATCATGTTGTCGGGAGGATATTGCGTCATCATAATGTAAAATACCATATATATGCTGATGACATTCAATTTATCTCACTGCTGATCCTAAAGTTCCTGGTGATGTTCAGTGTGCACTTCTTAATTAAAGAGACACTGGCACATTTGAAAAATCGATATTTTTGCATGGTTGTAAAGCTTTTATATACAAAAGCCCTCACCCAAAATGATTAAGACCAAATCAGCTTCCTTATGGGCAAACAGAACGATTTATAATTTAACGTCGCCGGCGACGTTAAATTCAGCAGACGACGAAAATGTCGTTTAACACAAGAACACGCACGCCGTATGCATGTTTCCCATGCTATGCACACTGTTTGACCGGTCTATAACCTTTGTGGTTTTAATATCAGTGAATACGAGTAAAAAATATTCATGTAATATACACATTTGTTAATTAAAGTTATGGAAAACTTAAAAGTTGGCCTACAAATTACCTGGATGTCTTTATCCTCATATCAATATCCCTATCTGTTTTGGGGTATGTTATTTTTATGTGTAAAATATATCTCTGTCCTTCCAATGGCCTAGACTATCATTTGCGAGCAAATTGAAAATGTGCCAGTGCCGCTTTAAACTTCAGCAATGGATGATTGAAAACAAACTCAAGCTAAATCAGGACAAAACGGAAATTTTTGTCGCAGACTCCCCTCACAACTTGAAAAAGTTGAGTCATGGTCAGCTTATTTCTTGACACCATGGGTCGGTTCCATCAAGTTCATTCGCAATCTTGGGGTTGTTTTCGATAAGTAATGGACATGTCTGATCATATCACACATGAGTAAATCATCAACTGGCAGATAAAAAATCAGCAGAATTTGTTATATATTAAACGTAGCATAACTGTTCAAAACATGGTCAGAGCATTAATTCTTTCACGACTGGAAATACTGCAACATTTTGCTAAATGGTATCTCTAAAAAAGATCAGAAACGTTGGCACATGTTGCAGAATAAGTATGCCAAAATTGGGTTAGGAAGTCCAAATGTGAGCATGTTACACCTTTGCTTACTCAGTTGCACTCGCTGCCAGTTGAAGAATTACATCAAAAACTTTGCTGTATGGGTATAAATCTGTGGAAAGGCTGTCTCCCCATTACATACAAGATTGCCTTGTGGAAAAACAAAACAGAGTTCTACCAGAACTCGCTCTGCTGGCAGCACAATCTGTGTGCCATTACAAACAAACAATCTTGGGGACAGAGCCGTTTAGGTTGAGTTTAGAGTGCCCCCTGATAACACAGATCACTCTCGCCCCCCCCTTTTTGATTCTTTAGGCCACCTTTCCAATATACATGACATAGTCTTCCAAAAAACCTAAAAAATATATTGACAAACATGTCATGTTTACGCGTGGGATTTTTGCGGCGAATTTTTTTAGTAATTGTCTGACTTTTAATGTGCTTCTTTTTCATACCAAATAATTAAAATCGGCCAAGACCCAGTTAATAGGCCAAGCCGTTAATAGTGGGGGTCATATGGGGAACCCCCCGTGGCACTAACGGCAGTCATTTGAGACTATTTAAAAATAAGATAAGAAAATGAGAACCAAAGCAATTTTGTTGCTGAGATAAGTTCACACATACATGTATTACAACAATTATTAGAACATTAAAAATAATACCCTTTATGTGATGAAACAAACATTTCATCAGATACGTTGCCAAAACCGTTACTGTACAAACTCTAGAAAATGACGGTATTTGGCAACACCCGAAAAAAATACAGGATTCCAAAAAATGCTGTTTGTGTTAAATATATGTAATTGGGTCTTCTAGAGTATCAACATAAAATAAGTTTTCAAAAATGTTGATGTAAGCGCAAGGCTCATTGAATGTGTGCGTCTTTTGCCCATTTTCGCGTGTTTTGAAAACAATGTTTGCCCCCAATTTGCAGCCAAAATAAACAAAGCTAATTTTTTATTGCTGAGTTGGGGTTATCTTATGATACTTCACATGTGGTATAACTTTCGTGCAAAATTCCTCGGGAAATAGTTTCCTTAGGCAACCAATGGGAGTGGAAAACCTCTTGGTCACGTAAGTGTTAAGTTATCAATTGGACTGATATTTCTCATTACAACATTTTTGGATTAAACTAACCCTATCCACACAGCATAAGCAAAATTATTCAATTTTTATATGTTAGTTAGCAAGAAATAAACAGTGTCAATCGCAGGGAGCCCATGAGCAGAGCACTTAAGTGGCCCAGGACAATAACATGGATTATAATGCATGTATTTCCATTATCCCACTACCAATATGGACCTTGATGATCACATCTTTATTCTGCTATAGCTGTCTTCTTTGTGTAGACGGATAATTTGACACGAGTATTATGTGGTATGGATTTGATTATTTGATTGTTCTGCAAACCAATAAGATGCACCACAGATTAGGTGATAAGCTTTATGAGATTAGAATATTTAATCTATTTCACCATATCCCATAACACAATAGATTGAGACCTCAGACGGCATGTACAATTTGAATCACATGTGATGTTAAATTATTGTAACACAGTAGTTTGGATGATTTGACACAATGTATTTATGGAATATTGGATTGTTTCATTGATTTTTCACATTCTTTAGTCCACTATGCAAGTTGAAACCATCGTGCAAAAAAGGAACATTCTATCCAATGAAAAAAAACAACAACTTATATTCGTCTTCAGTAAACATCATAAAATGTCTCTGTTATAATCATCCCCAAATGCCTTCAGATTCCCAATATGTATAGTTTATTTCACCCCATCTCTCTCCGAGCACACTCATGATATGGTTCCTCAATATGATACCCCCATGGGACATGGAATATTCCACATTGGCAAGTCTCTAGAGTGTACTTCATTTCTGGAATAACTTGCCTTCAGAATTCATCAAAAAAATCCACCTTTTTTCCTCCATCAAAACACAACAAAAGCCTTTCGGCACTGGAAGAAACCAACAGTAACATATCCAATTTATAGCTCCAAACACCCGCTCAATATATCCAAACCGTTGACAGAAGTCCATTTTGGATCACAGGCCAAAGGCAGTACCTACCCCAATACGTTCAACACTTACTCTCTTCTGTTGGCACATTTTTGGAGTGTCAAAAGTAGACCAATTCCAATATACAGACAAAACGTATGATAATTATATTTATTATTATTAGAAAACGCACGCGCGGACCTTTCAATTGCAGCCTGTACGCACGGATTAAAAGGCGGAAACGCTAAAGCACATGCGGAGTACGTCATTGTGTCACCCTCAAACTCGAGACCGTAGTATAGTAGGAATCAGACAATGAATAGCATGATTTTTTTTGGACTATCGAGGTGTAATAAAAAACAATTGTGCGGTTTTACCGTGAGTGCAATGACAACATCACTTCCTGCATGGACGAATTCTCATACTGTTGACGAACACCTCAGGGCTGTTCTAGCACTATCAATGGTACAGATGAACCGAATCTGAAATAACCACGTCTTTCAAGGATGAAATGGTATCCCTCCGCGCAAACAACTGTTTCACCGTCGCGGAGGACGTCCATTAAACGATATTAAAAATAATAATAGATGGTGTACACAATATACCTGCCACAACTTCCATTAGGACAATCAACTATAGAATCACTGAGTAAATAACGGTTAATTATTAAGTATACAGGAAATTCCGTAGATATAGTTTATACCAGTTGCGACGTATCCAAGTAGGGCGTATAAGAGGAGTAGTGCACAAGTATGTAGAGCAGCAAGTGTTCTGTGTAATGCATGCATGAAACAGCAAGGATGCTGGGGAATACTGTATTTTTACGGCAGGTGTGCTATAAAAAACGCTGTAGGGTGCTGTGGAATGCCTGTATTTTCAAATAGCAGCAGTTGTGATAGGAATAGTCGAGCATGTGTGATATGGAATTCATGTATTGTCAACAGCAGGTGGCTATGGGAATTCATGTATGTCAACATCAGGGGTGCTGTGGAATGCGTGCTGGTGATTTATTTCTGCATACAGCTGTCAAAAAGGTTAACACTCGGGGCAAGAACATTTGTTAAAAAAGGCATGCATGGGTCTTTGTTTGTATGCCCTTTAAGCCAAATAAATAAGTTTTTTTTTTTTTTTTTTTAATGTAATTTTAATCCAATATGTAGAACAAACGATATACTTCATCAAAAAGGAGAGTGCCAAATCGGATTGGTCCGTTGGCATTACACATTTGTAGATTGCGAGAAACGCGATTGTAACGTATCAATTAAAAATATGAGGAGACTTTTGAACCTGCTGTGCTGATAAATTCCTTCGTTATCGTCAATTGAGTGTGAACATTGCCTTTGTTGGTCAGCAATACTATTGTGTACGTTTTTCAAACATGGATCATTCAATATTAGCTAGACAATCGATTCCAATACATTACATTGAATGCTGAAAGCAAAGCAAACCAAACAGACAATCGGACGCTTCTGTATGAACTCCTAAGGAAAATTATTAAGACAACAAACAAACAAACAAAACCCACCTATAGACATACATGGACTAGGGAATCATGCTGAAAGTCAGTTCTGATGAAATTCGTCTCGCGCCACAGAATGTTGAAATTTTCCGAGATCGAGACTCTGTGACGCCATGCCCATACGTCATCGGGGGGCGGAGTAGAGAACCGTCTTGTGGTCTCCCCTGGTAAGCTGCGTAGCGAAGCAAAGTTTAAAACTGTGAGCCAAGCAGCGAAACTATCTCTTTACAACTCCAAACAATGTTCCATTAACAATCATTCTTACGATACCTATCATGACAAGACCTCAGCGCAGGCCTTTCTAAGTCTGCCTTGACTATAGTGTCATTGAATGTGGAAGGTTTTCCAGTGCAAAAAAGTACCATCATTGCTGATTTGTGTAAAATCTCCATTGCGATGTCCTCTGTCTGCAGGAAAAACCCACAGAGGAATCAAGAACAACCGCCCAACCATACAGGAATGGTCCTTGCCACCGAGCGACCACATCGAAAATACGGAAGTGCTATATTGTGAGAACAGGTACCCCCACCAGAAGTAGAAGCAACATCAATGTCTGTGATAACAAACCACTGAATCCTCACCATGGAGCTTAGTGCTGTCATGTTACATCTGTCTACAAAAAACCTCCATCAGTAGATTCGAGCACCCTCAGCTCAACCCCTGGGAATTCCACCAAAACTCACTTCTTCATTGGCGCTTCAACAGCCATAGACCCAATGGGGCTACATGAAACTAACAAAGCGGACAAGCTGTCGAAGAATGGATAGACAGTCAACATATACGTCTCCTCCACGACTCTAAGCTGCCGACTCATTTCATAGTGCCCGCTGGAAGAGAGGTTTACAACCCTGATCTAGTATTGTTAGCAAAAACATCTCTAACCTTTGTAGCAAGACTGTTCTGGATCCTGTTCCACTAAATCAACATGGACCAATCGGTATCCAAGTCAACGCTGCAGTACGACCCAACAAAGTGCCTTTTAGCGCCGCTTTAAACTACAGGATAGCAGACTGGCAAGGATTCACTGATGACTGGATCAGAACGTAAAGAAGATTGCTCCAAAAACCCCATAACTATAAAATTTGCCCCCTAACTAGTGAACAAGACTTCACGGAGATTCATACCCAGAGGCTGTAGGACGGAAATATACCAGGCCTTTCCAAGGTATGATTGTGCTAGAGAATATCAAGAGTATATCACATGTTTGAAGCTGATCTTTTTCGGCTGAAACAAACTGCCTCAAGGTGAGGAAGTCGCGGGAGGAGCCCCAGGAAAGACAAAACCTGGCACACTTAATTGAATCCACGATATGACCCATAACGCACAGAAAGCAGGTCACATCCCGAAAGTCCAAGGGAATTCAACAGAACCTCCACAGCAGCCAAAGTCACACCCAACCAAGTTACCCACCACTGGCTTTTAAATGGCAAGTGCAGCAGAAACCCAAGAAGATAAAACTAGACCCTAAGAGGTATAGTGGTGACCCTGGTTTCACGCGCCCCTTCAACATGGACGAATTGGAATCGGGTATTGCTAAACTTCAACCAGGAAAAGCAGTAGGCCTTGACACATCTCTATGAGCAACTAAAAATCTTGGCCCAGTAGCAAAAGGAATGGTCTTGAGCTCTACAATTGCTGCCTTATTTCCCACAGGTTCCCGAAGATATGGAGGGAAAAGCACAGTTATGGCACTCTAAAGAATGCGAAAGATCAAATCCAATCCAAGAAGCTACAGACCTACTTCACTCCTTAGCCATACCTACAAGCTCTTTGAACGTCTCCTGCCCTCAAATCTATTGCACTGTGATAGACGAACACCTCATAACAGAACAGGCAGGTTCCGGCCGGCAAATCAACAACAAGCCAAGTAATCAAACTAACTCAACACATTGAGGATGGGTTCGAGAAGGGTATGGTAAACGGAGCTGGTTATTTCGTCGACCTATCAACAGCATACGACACTGTTAATCACAGATGCCTATCATAAGATCCTGGATTACCAAGGACATCGCTTGACTGAGCTCATCCGTGGATGCTGGCAAGAGGGATGTTCTTTGTTCAGCTAGAGAGCGAAGAAGAGCGTGGCGTAGGCTCAAGAATGTCTACCACAAGGGAGTGTGCTGGACCTCTCCTGTTCAACATATATACCAACGACCAACTAGGAGGCGGAACCCGTCGTTTTATTTATGCAGACGAAATTGGAATTAGCTGCAAAAGATGGCCGACTTCTCAGTTGTTGAAAGAGACTCTCCAAGCTTTAAATGAACTCACTCCTTATATGAGGAAAAACCACCTACGTGCAAATCATCTAAGACACAGTGTGTGCTTTCCATCTTAGCAACGTGAAGCCAAGCGTCAGCTTAACGTTACCTGGTCTGGAATCCCCTGGAGCACTGTGATAAAAACCCTGTCTACCTAGGATTCACCTTGGACCGCACTCTCTCTTATAAGACCCACATGAGAAGATGAAGAGAAAAGTATGTTCACCGCAATAAACATCTGAACAAACTCAATGGCACCAGACAGGGTGCCCGCCCACTTACCCTAAGATAGACGGCCCTGCCCTGTGATACTCATGTGCAGAGTATTGCCTGCCCTGTAGGGGAAAGATCACCCATGCCAAGAAGCTTGATCAGGTTAAATGCCTCCTGCCGGCTATTCATAGGATTGCCTCCAGTCCAACACCAACGGAAAACTACCATCCTAGCAGGAATTGCTCACCAGAATCGTCGTAGCGTAGCGAGCACGCAAGAGGGAGCTGGCCAAGCTATCAATGTGAAGCACCTATGTTGGACAGATACCTGCTGCAACCGCCTTAAATCTCGAGGAGTCTTAAGCAAAGTCCAACCTCTTGAAACAGTCTGTAAGGAGGTAAAGAGGTCGCCTGTGGAAAGAAAGACTTGCTAACTAAGTAACATCTATCGGTATTGAACCTGGTGGGCATCTCCCAACTGGAGCTGACTCCTCATGGGCTGAATGGCGAGGCCTCAATAGGATGAGAACCAGAACTGGCAGATCTAAGGTTGGACTGCAGAAGTGGGGGGAGGCTATTGGAAGCAGATAGGAATACACCTGGTGGTTGTGAAACAAGCACCACAGACAATGGAAACACCTCTGTCTGCCCACTGCTGGAGCAACAATGCACAAACAAGGACCTGTGCTGACTTCAGTGAAGCAGCCAGAGTTGTACCCATCTCTGGCTGGATCACTGTGAGAACCACAGGTTTGGACACGATAAGAAGAAAGAAAGAATCGGACTTACAGCAGGGTTGTGTGTGCCGGCTGTTATGTCCCTGTGCTGTCGAGGCTCTGCAATATTCTTAACCCCGTAACCTCCAAACAGAGCGTGATGAACGAATCACGTCAGAGGCCCTGTTATGATCTGTTGATATGGTTAAATCTTGAAAAAACTAAAAAATCAATAAAAAAAGTAAAAAAAATACAGCCAAAATGGATTACTATCAACAACTTTAACGGATCCTTATCAATTAGTTACAATGAAACAGTACTGATTTATGATATGTCAAAGATGTGGATTCTAATATTATCAATATACAAAGGAATGGACTATTATGGTGCTTACCTTTAGTAGGCATATTATCGTGTAATAGCGGTATCCCTTTAAATAAGATGCTCAATGAACTATAAACTGCATGAAACATTTTTAATTCTTAGACCGTTAGAAAAAAGAGCTATACCAATGCGGTTTAATCTGGGCGTCTTGTAGTTACCCAATGCGTGTAACCGTTTTTTTATAGTAACGTATTGTTGTTGTGTTGACACAACCTCCGCAATGCTCATATCATGTTCAGAATAAGCGATAATAACATGCGTGGTTGTAGATACTACAAATACTCGTCAGTAGGAACAAACGTTTGTTGGACATCTGGTGATTGATATGAACTTTGGGATGGGATTTATGAACTACTGATCATGCAGAGTTAGTTACACAATACCAATCATATTGAAAGTAAATTAAAAGGCGAAGAGTTGTACCCATATGTAAGTGATACTACAACGGTTAGTTACACATGAACACTTCTAAAGGCTAGATGCCAAATGCGCTCTTAATAAACATCACCGATTTGCAATGAACACTGATATATACTAAAATGCTAAAATCATGTTTAAATCAGGTTTTTCATCTTTTGAATGCCCTCATGGCTTATTATTACATTTTTAATGCATTTTTTGTGAACTCTTGGTTTTGCATTAATATTATCATTACACATATCTGGTCCTCATTTGTCTTTGTCTTTTCGTATTACAACAGGCTCTTTCGTTTTGGCTTCGTGTCCAAACGTCCAACTGTGAAGTGTAGTTTCTGGTTCTCTTTGCTTTCATTGTTCTTTTCTGTGTATCTGAGATCGGATCGGATAGGTTTGTTCGGGCAGTTAGTTTCGACTTTGTAGGGTCGTACAGTCACCAACTTTAATTTGCACGTACATGGGTCAATGTAAACAAATTATGAAGTCAAACTGAAAAAATGAGCTCGCTTATAGTGATATCATGTGAGAGGTGAGTTGTGAAATGTCTTGTAGTCTCTGACTTTAATGGCGGCTTAGGGCGGTGCATCGCTGGTGTCGATAGGTAGGTCGTTCCAGTCCGATATGGTCATTGGGAAATACAGAATATCTGTATGTGTCCTTCGTCGTTGTGATCTGATTGGAATGCTTGTCTGTTTTATCTGGTTCTATGATTGTTCTAATTGTGAAGGTAATGGTCTGCTGAATACCAACTAGACCTTCGCTGATTTTGTACATCATAGTCAGTCTAGATGCTTTCCTTTCCAAAGTAGTGATTCCCATTCCAAGTCCTCAAGCATGGAGGTCACGGCCTAATCTTCCTGTAGTCGGAGACAACGAACCGAGCAGCTCGCCTCTGGATTGTTTCGATTTTAGAGATATCTTTCTTTGATGCGGGTCCCAGACAGAAGATGTTACATATTCAAGAGTGGGTCTGATGATAGTTTTGTATGCTATAGCTTTAAGAGCTGTTGTCGTACACCATAGGTTTCTTTTTGACGAAGCCGAGAACTTTGTTTGCCTTTGGTGTAATTTGTTTTTTGTTTGTCGATATGTAGCTTCCATTTAGGTCTCTGCCCTCAGTTCTTATACTCACAAGATATGGGTGATTATCTACTTCTTCCGAGTCTTCCCCACAAAAGTTGATACACAATTTTGGTTGGTTCTCTTGTTTGTTATTGATAAACTTTGCTACTTAGATGGTGAATTTCATTTTCCAGGTGTGTTTGCCAATTTTCCAGTCTATCAAGGTCTTGTTGAAGGGATTTGAGTTGTTCTTCAGTGTTTTCGGACGTGTATAGTACGGCCAATTCATCGCGAAGGCCGACTTGGTTTTCAACATCCATGGTAGATAGTCTAAATGTGGAAAAGAAGAAACCCTAGTGGACCAATAACTGTGCCTTGTGGGACACTTGATGTCACAGTTTTGGCCGTTGTGTTCGCATCTACGACTACCCGTTGTACACGTTGGTCATGGGGTCCGCGGAACCATTTTAGAAGTGATCGCGGATCACATAATCTAGTTTCCTAAGCAGCCTTCATGTTTGGCCCACTTTGTCGAAAGCTTTGCGAAACGGGATGGCCACCTGTGTAGTTTTACCATCCCGAGATTCGAAGCCAATGTCTTGATACTGTTAAGATGGTTGGGTTTCGGGTGAGTGCTGAGCTCTGAACCATGTTGCTGTTTGTCAAAATATTATTAGGTCGAATGCGGTCCTAATTTGAGAATGAATGATGTGCTCTAGTAACTGCTGGGTACACTGGTTAGTGAGACTGGTCGGTCATTTTCTGCTTTTGTTTGTCTCCCTTTTTGTTAGATGGGTGTGATATTTGCCTCCCTCCATTGTCTTGGTGTTGATCCTTGGTCGATGGCATGTTTGGTAAATGTACTGTCAGCATTGGCGCGATGGCTGGAGACGCCATCTTCAGCATCCAGAGCCAGCGTTATCCGGGCAGAGCTTTGTTTGGATCGAGGCTTGACAAGCAGTTTTGTATAACCCCTTCTACGTGACAGTAATATGAGGTATTGTTGGTGGTGACTGGTCCAAGGTTTGCGTATGTTAGATTTCTCTTCTTCTGTAAAAGACGCTGGCAAATTGATTTCCGAATACTTCTGCCTTTTGTCTACGATCAGTAGCTAATTGTATTACCTATCTTTAAGTGCTGGGATACAAATCGTCTGGCCGGAGGAGGTTTGATGAATCCCCAGAACCGCTTTGGGTTTTCGCCAAAAGGTGCGGAGGTGGGAGTCGATATACTTTGATCTGGCGCTCTTAAGGCTTTTTTTAAGCTCTTTACAGCACTTAGAGTAGTTCGTACCAATGTCTTGGAAGTCGTGGTACGCCTTTGCCTTTTATATCGCTTTGTTTGTTGCATAATCTCCTTTCTGTACGTCCACACCATGGAGTGAATACCTGTTTGAGTAAATTAGTGGGACATGCTTGTCGATGGTCTCGTGAATTGTTTTCAAGGTGTCATATTTTGAACTGGATGGTTTATCTTGGATAGTTGCATAGGTGTCTTGAAAGGTTATCAGATCTTGAATTATTTTTCCTGATCGCTTTTGTTTTGATGTAGAATTTCCGTTTTCCGTAGTTTCTTCACGCCTGGCTTGAAGATTACTTCAACTATTACCACAGTGGTGATCACTTCTTCCCGCCGTGATACGTTAGTCTATAAGCAGCTGTCATATTGGTAAAAACAAGGTCCAAGAATTTCTCCTCTGGTTGGCTCAGTCACCATCTGTCGCAGACCGTTTTCTTCAACTGTCTGTAGAATGGTCTGAACCTCCCTAGGGCCAGTTGATTCTCAGTGATAGTGTTTGTGATCCAGTCGATGTTGCGTGGTTCACATCACCGCATAATATAACGTCAGTTGTCTGTTGATTAAACTCATCCTGTCGAGGGAGTCCTGGAGTGCTTTAATGCTTTCGCCGTCATTGTGTTTTGGTTTATAGTACGTTCCAATTAACAATGTCCGTCTCCCTTTGATGTCAACCTGGTTCCACAAAATCTCGCATTGTGTGTCCAGCTCTTCTTGTGGGTCACGATCAACCTTTCTTGTGCGGCAACTAATACCCCGCTATGTCCGTCTTGTATGTCTTTGCGATAGACAGTGTAAGAACTGGGGTATCAATTCTGGCAGTGTATTACTTGATAACCAGGTTTCTGTGCCCTGGATATGTCGGGGTCATGAGTACTAATCAGGCCTAAATCAGCAAACATTGTTCTTTCTGCTCTGAAAGTTTATACCCAATGTTTGAACCTCTTCATTCAAGTTCTGAAGTATTTGTTGGTGTTTCATATGAGTGACTATGGTCTCGTCACAGCTATTGTATAGTTGGTGAGTCAAAGTAGGAAGCACTAAATGTGGTAACTTCACATTGTGAGCATATCCAGTCGAAGGATTGGTTTACTAGGCTGTCGTATATACTGTCGTTAACCTCGACACAATGGGTGTAGTACAAATTCTGGCATGTCGCATAGAAGACCTCTGCACGAGTTTGTGACGTAGTTTTGATACATCACACTGGCTCCACACTCTTACAATTACCATGTTAAGGTTTTATTTGTCAATGGTATCCATATTTTGTCTGTCAAAACCCAAACAGGAGCATGAAATCCATTACTACAATCAGCATCATAGCAGTAAACCCAACGTCTGTTCTTTGCACCCTTGGTTTCACAGACTTCACAAATATTACGGTTTAACATGGTGATTTAGTAGTGGTGCAGGGTAATGCTGAGGATGAATGTGAAACAATTACCAACATAGGTAGAACAGAATTAAATCGTGTGTCGGGCTGGTACGAACGCTAAAGGATGACGTCCAAGTCTTGCTGCAGCTACTGATGATGCTGACTGAAAAAAATAAATGCACAGAGATACTACTTCTACAAGGCTATACTGAAAAACTGATGGGTGGCACACCAATTAGTCAGCTGCGAATATCCACTGACCTTGGCGACACACAGGCTGGACAGTATAAGGAAAAATTTCCCGACAAATTGAAAACAGCAAAATGTAATTAGAAGGTGGCTAATGGATATAACTTACAAGATGATGCCGTCCAAGTCTGTGCAAACTCCTGATGGTGCTGTGAGAATAATTTTACAGAGATACTACGTCTATGGAATATCACTGGGAAATGCCCAAAAAATACTACAATGCTACTAATTTAATTCTGAAAAAACTGCTAGGGGGCACACCAGGGTAGTCAGCTGCGAATATCCACTGACCTTGGTGACTCACAGGCCGGACAGTTTTAGGTGGAATACACACCAATAAAACACTATGCCAAATCATAGTAAATTACCTGAAACAAATGATGAATACAAAATGAAACATTGACTAACCTTGGTGGTAAGACTGGGGGATCATGTCATTCCAAAAAACTGCTGTGAATATCCTGGTGACTACAGATGATAAATATTTGCACAAAAAAGTACCTCGACACACTACAAAAAACTTTCACAAAGTACTGGGTAAAAAACAAAGCATAAAATCTGGAAGATGTTCTTCCTTGGCTGATCTGCTGGCACTGCTGTTCGTCGTCACATGTAAAATATATGCACAATGCGATACAAAGCTCTTTATTAATACCTATTTATCTCTAGTAACTATATACTTAATGTTAATGACTTACACCACTAGGAAATATATAAATATCGGCACAATAACATCGGTAAACATCAATACTAAAATCCAAGATGGGTAGAACCGTCGATGGGTGTGCTCCGGTTCAGCTTCCGCGGTACATCAATAACATACGAATTTCGTAGTAACAAAATGCCGAAAATCAGTTTAAAAACACTAATAATTGAAAGAAAAGGAACACAATTAACTACAGGTCTTCATAAGATGATAAAACACCTGCGTACAATACTCCAGTGTCTGCTGCTCCGCTGGTCAAGTCCAAGATGAGTCCCGATTTTCCCGCGATATCACAAATAAAACACAGAACAAGTCTTGACAAGACATGATGAAGTGAAGAGGGAACGTCAATACACAATATTTAAAATGATGCTAGTTCTCTTAAATGGCTATCCCTACGGTGACATCAAATCTTTGTTGTGGGTGGATCCATACGTACTATGCCACTACACACAATAACATCTGGCTGTACGGCTACTATTCCTTGAGTGAAGATGCGATTAAAAATCCCCAAAAATCTATTCTTTACAATTCCATCACAATCCAATCCTTCACCAACACATAATATAACCCTAAATAAATCAACTACTATGCGACGAATGAAGGATGGAGAAAATAAATTTCACAAAACACAAAAAATATCAGCTAAAAAGCGGAGCTCAAAAAAGCTTGACTTTTGATAAAGTTGCTGATAGGGTTGAAACGGCCAGGCCATTAATTTTATTTACATTTTGGTCTTGTAATAGTAATCAGGAATTTGAGCCAAATTGGTATCCTGAAAGGGAACAAAACGATAATTATTATTTAGCCTTAGTACAATGATCCTCTACACAAAAATGCATGATAGCATTTCTGGAATGCTAGCTATAACCAGGTAGGGGACAATCAAGGATTAGATTACACAGGAGTCTACATTTTTGAAATGATCCGGTTATGTTGAAAAGTATGCCACATTATTTGTCCAACAATAAGGATTCCAAAAAGGTATAGTTTGCACTATCTACAACCCAAAGTTTTGGAGTTAAGGTTAAAAACAGCAAAACAGGTCAAAAGGTTAAATTTCAGTTGTACAGGGGTCAATTTTTAAAGTTGCTCCACTTTGGTTAAAAAAATGGTGAAATGATTGATGGAGCTCATAGGATTAAAATAAGGAATGGTTTTGAGTGTTTTAAATGCTTACTTACCAAAGTAGGGAGAAAATAAGGCCAAGCCCCATTGAATGCAATGGACGTAGACCTTTGTTGCCCCTACATTGGTAACTAAGCATTTTAGACAGTCAAAACTATTCCTTTTTTAATCCTATAAGCTCCACCAATAATATGCACCATATTTTATCCAAATCAGAGCAACTTTGAAATTTGACCCCTGTACAACTGAAATGACCCCCCTTTTTTATTAATTTTTGCTGTTTGTAGCCTATAACTCCAAAACTTTAGGCTATAGTTAGTCCAAACTATACATTTTTGGAATCCTTATGATCCAATAATGCGGTATACTTTTCAACATGATTGAAGCAAATTATTCCCCCCTGTAAACCTTTGTTACCCCCTACCTGGCTATAGCTACCATTCCAGAAATGCTATCATGCATTTTTGTGTAAGCCATGGTATACTGTTGTTTGTCCCCTTTCAGGATACCGAAAATTTGCCCGGCTCATGGACTATCTTAAATTTACATTTAATTGTATTCACCGTGAACCTTAAAAGAAGTTGAGCTACCTCCAGTATTACATTTATCATCATTCATTTTAGTACATACACCATCATTAAATTCTGATTAAGTCAGTATTGGGAATGCTTCTAACACTCTCTGCAGTGTGATAAGCCGCAACTCTTCATCTCCTTTGTTTGTATGTCTCAAAATTATGTCACTGTCCAGCAATGTATTGATACACGTCTGTTGTACTATACTTGCAGAGCTTTTCGTTTTTCCCAAATAAATAGTGATCATGCATATCGAGAGAATATCGACTTGCTGGTGGTTTTCTTCCAAGAGCTTCGCAGAGGGCGCGAGTATATTGTGAAGAATTCCCGCAGCACACGCCGACGAATTGGAAACCAAGTTCCTTGCAGCGAAGCCCAAAGTTGAAAATATCTTCTTCAGAGGAGTGTGCACAGTCTAGGTTATTGTAGAAAAGCCTCTTCCCTAGGTAAAATAATAGTACAAAATCAGTACAGAAGTTCACTTGAAGGCACATATATTAGACCAATTCGATTAACATTTTAACCTCAAAGCAATTTGAACATAAATTATATTTACTTCTTTGTGCTGGGTAAATTTCATTACAAGAGTAAGATTTAAACGTCTGTAAGAACGTAAGTATGGGAATACAAGGGCGTGTCCGGAAGCCTCTAGATCTGGCGAATGATTGCGAAACTCCAGGGTAGGTTTAAAGCTGAAAGGCAAACATTCACCAATCCTCAATGTCTCTTCTAATTAGATTGATTCTAAATAGGATTCGCACTATTTATGAAAGTACTGCAGTTGAAGATCGAGTAGATATAATATATAGAACGGCTGTGTTAGCATGGTAACTAAACTTTGTACATTGTGTAAGCTATAGCCTTTTCAAACTCATGTGACCACAAAAATAGTTTGATGCATTTCTATTACTACTTTGGAGGCATTTGCGTTGACCTGTGTAAAGCAACGTAGCACAACTGACCACTATCATAGTCAAGATGTAAAGAGGATTGTACAAACTATACATTTGTTTAAAGCAATACGTCATAACACACATTTTGACATTTTTAAAGGCTGACTCAGAGATTTCCCGAGGAGGGCGCCCTCAACTTTCAAACAATTTGGGTTTATATACATAATGCTTGTCCGTATACTAATCACTGTGTGAAATAGCTAAGCTCAAATCGAAGTCCTTCATATAGAAAATCATTATTTTGTTATAAAATTCCGGATCCGGAATTTTTGTTTTATACAGTATCCTATGGCACTGTCATCCATACACAAATGTTTACTGCATGAAAACGAAAAATCCGATTAGTCTTAAACTTTGGAATTGATAGGTGACTATCTTTAGTCCATATGACTATTTTCAATTATTACACAACAAAAATCATATTTCAAAATCTCTGAGTCAGCCTTTAAGTTAGGTGGATAATTCTATTTTTACGCCCCTACTGTATTCCCTATTTTGAAGACGTTCCCACTCTTGGATTTGTTTTGTATAGAATCATTGTTCTATTTATCCTAGGGCATAAGTCGAAATTTTTCATAGGTCAGACCACAAATGTGACCCACTTTTACAAACCCAGGAACAAGTTGCAGTGACAAACGCCCCTTTTTGCAATAAAGCTTGTTGTGAATACCAGTTAATCATTATTAGTAGGTTCAAGACCTTATTTGTTATGCCTCTATTTAAATTCCACCCAACCAAAGCGGGCAGGCAACAAAAGCACATGTCACTTTTAGCATTCCAGTTTTTTCTACATGAAGCACAGGTAACTGTTAGCATTCCAGTCTTCTGTCTACTTCAAGTACAAATGCTTAAAAGCAAAGAATATCTCCAGATATGCAAATAAAGCATTTTTGTCAGACTTAAAACCCATCAATTTGCCAGTGGGATTAGGTAACTAAAGTTATACTTGCTTTCAGTGTTAAAAATGAATGAACTGGAGATTTGGATATTACTGACTGACTCTGATCAAATAAGGAATAAGTCACTGCGACTTGTTCCTGGGTTTGTAAAAGTGGGTCACAAATGCCTGTAAAATAATTGTCCAGTCCATACATTAAAATGTCTTAAGGAAATAAAGATTATTAACAGCTAATTTCTCTATAGACATATTAGATATATATATCATATATATATATAATATATATATATATATATATTATATATATATATATATAATATATATATATCGGCAGTTTCTAGGCATAATTCCTTTCCTAATTCAGCAATAAAGCACATGATACAGAGTAGGTTTTGACCTGTTTTCATTCCTTTATTTACTAGAATGGTTAATGCTACACTACTATACCTGTTCTAGGGTCTTTTAATGTTTGGAAAGTTGGTTCAGCCTTTGTGGTACGATACGGTACCGGTAGGGCCGCAAGTGGTACCTGCAAAAATGATCAGCTGATAAAATAACAGTTGGTTTTGTATATCTGCGCATGCGCATGATATTAGTCAAAGAGACAATAGGTATACACGTACACATTCATAACATAAAAGGTAAAATGTTCATAACCTTGCAAGGTCAAAATATTAACAGCAATAGTCACTATCAGTGATTTATCCTAAAGAGTCAAAATCTATTTTGCAGGGATAGCTTAAAAGTGAAGCATAAGTCTGTGGAATTATCATAAGTTACTTTTTCCAACTGAAAAATTTACAGAAAAGGAAGAAAACGGCAGTGTTCAAAGAAAGGAATCTCCATTCAATTACGTGTTGTAGTAAGTGTCCGAACGGACAGTAATGACTAAAATTTCCGATTTTGTCCTTATTAGGTTGCTTCTGGTCCTATCATTTGTAGGGTATGTTAGGATACCTGTACTTATTACAAACATGCAAAAATCTGATTTTTTATGCTTTTTTCGATTTTCTGATTTAGCAAATCACTGATAGTGCCTTTAAGGTGACTTCAAAACTCAGCCCCAGTTGCTCGCTGGTTCCCCACGTTTTTCTTTATTCGGAACCGGTTTCTATAGTAACAATGAAATCCGGTTAACCGCCACGAACCGTCTGTCAATCGGCGGGTGAGTCTGGAAACCAAGCCTTATCTTAAAATCAATAGTTAAAGGTGCTTTTTCCGATTTTTGTCTATCGTGTTTTCTACTTGGTATGAGAGTCTGACACTTGTACACACTGACCATCAAGTACCGTGGAAAACAAACTTGCGGTTTTGATGTTATAGACGCGATAATGCACAGTGCAATGCCCTATTCATTACTGTGCTAATATCGACGGTTAACCATTAAAGCGGTAGTTTCTTTATCTGTATCTTGAGAAAAAATGGATTTGAAAGCTGAAATTTTAGGACGACAATGAGAAAAATACGGCCTTTCATCTGATGTCAAAATTGATACTACTTCTGGGTAAATTCAGGGGGTCCCATAGACGATCGGAACAAGCATCTTTAACATTCATTATCTTGCTGAATACTGAATGCGGTAGCATTATCTTGCTGAATATATTCTGAATGAGCTATAATTATAGTGAATCAATGTTAATAATGTATGTTTGTAATTTTAGTGGATGAAATGGAATTATAGACTAGTTTTGTCTTATCGTCTAATTTTCAAACAAATTGAGAGAAATGTATCCTCATTGGGATGTCCTAGCATAACTTTAAATATCACGCTTAAGTTTTGTCCACCATGTATGCTTCAGGAACAGGTCTTCCTACTAACCTTAAAGGGCAGTTGTTTTTATTATTATTATTATTATTTCCTCTAACCTAGAAAAATAATGAAAAGATTTATATTATAGAAGAAACTAGAACGGGATTCGAACTCGGGATTACTGATTCATGAGGATAGTTATCTATCTACTAAATTAGGGAGGATCACTCTGTCGAATTTGTAACTGAGTAATGCTTGATAACCTGTACGGAAAACAATCCATACTTCTATTGTGATCAACAATCAAAATAATAATTAGCGCCGCTGGAACGTTTGTCACAAATAATTGCTCCGGGATCATATTTGGTGGCCAAAATCTCATATAATCCTTTAGATACTGGCGTCGAGTATAAGTTCACATAAGCGTTCACCTTTAAACCGAGCTTCTTGATCTGCTCCATAAGCGGTAGCATAGTTTCTGGGCCTCTAGCGCAGTTCAATCCAAGTACGTCTGCTCCTGCTGCTTCTAAACGCTGGAATGTATCTTTCAGAGTGACACAATCTAGGGTTGCGGGTTGGCCATCAATCTCACGCAAATGCCATGCCATATTCACAACAACAGGGATACCTAGGAAATTAAACAGAATTCGTGACAGGTATTAAAGTATATATTTTAATTTCATTTTTTATGTTTTCTCCTCTAAACGGACTACATTATAAGAAATAATATGCCAATCCACACATTAACGAAATGTTTGTATTCTGCAGATTTCAGTGTGCTATGTGCGTGTGCAATCGGGTGTCTGAATTTGTATGTGCGTGTGTTTATTATGTTTGTTTGTGTTTATATGTATGTGTGTACTTGTATAATATAAAACTTATGAGGACCAAACACAAAAGTTCTTTCGAATAATAGTCCTCGATTGTCTTGTTTTGCCCTCGGAATTTTGCCCATTGTGTTTATTCTGCAATAACAATGGGCACTGCGTGTGACGCGTGTGTGCGTGCGTGTCTGTGTGTGTGTGCGGGTGTGTATGTATCTCGTGTTTGTGTGTCTGTGCTTGTGTAAATGCACTCTAATATTTAGACTAATAAAAATGCATTGTTTTCACATTGTTTTACAGAAAAGATACAAAAGTATGTGAAAACAATGCACTCTAATATTCAGACTAATAAAAATGCATTGTTTTCACATACTTTTGTATCTTTCCTGTAAAAAATGCCATCTTTTAAAGAAATGTGGCTCTTCAGAAGACAACAACAACATTTGGGGAACAATGGGAATCTTAAAGGGAAAATCTAGTTTATAATGAGCCACTTTATACCATTTGCACATTCTTTGCAGGTGTCAAGAGCAAGCTTTGCTTCTCCATAATCGCTGAACGTTTCAGCCAAAATAAAGTCTGCTCCTTCTTCTACTGCCCACTCAATCTGCTCCTGATAAAATGAGAATATAATCAATAATTATTGTGATAACGGTAAATGTTAATACGGGGAACAGGTCCAAATAAAAGAGATGCAGTATGATTGCTATCCGCATGACCAAAATTAAAACCACCATCGAAAACTATGGAGACATCCTACATAAACTAGAAAAAAAAAATCAATTTTACTGAAATCAGACTCTTCTAACCCCCGTACATACCTGAATGTTTTAAAATAAGGGTTGCCAAATTCGGAAGCCTTGCGATGTGAATAATGCGAATAAGCATTAGCAAGTATCACGTATTCTATTACTTAAAATAGAACACAGGTTTTGCCTACATTTCCGGATTTTTATTCCTGAGCAGAGCAAATATTCCAATAAAATACTGTTTGGTTCTTTAAAGTGGCACACAGGCACATTTTGAACGAAAATTTGCTCTCAAATGAAAGTCTAGGATATGGAAGAATACAGATATACTTTACACACACACACAAAACATACCACAAAACAGATAGAAGCCAAAGACGTCCAGTATTTTTTAGGCTAGCTTTTGGGTTGCCGTAATTTTAATCAACAAAATGTGTCATTACTTGAATATCATTGACTCATATTCATTAATATTAATTGTTTGGTTCTTTAAAGTGGCACACAGGCACATTTTGAACGAAAATTTGCTCTCAAATGAAAGTCTTGGATATGGAAGAATACAGATATACTTTACACACACACACAAAACATACCACAAAACAGATAGAAGCCAAAGACGTCTAGTATTTTTTAGGCTAGCTTTTGGGTTGCCGTAATTTTAATCAACAAAATGTGTCATTACTTGAATATCATTGACTCTTATTCATTAATATTAAAGCAACAAAGGCCACAGATCGGTCAAACAGGGTGAACCCGGCGTGTTTTCTTCTGTTTGACGCCATTATCCGCCGTCTGAATAAAACACTCCGGAGTGGTTTTATTATAAAGCCGTTCTGTTTACCCGTAAGGGCGCTGATTTTGGGTTAATCATTTTCTGTTGAGGGCTAATGCATACAAAAGCCTTACATTATCAATTTTGAAAACTCTTGAGGGCGCACTATTTTCCAAATGTGCCAGTGTCTCGTTAAAAATATTCCTTTAAAAAGGAATTGCACGGTCAATCGTTAAAGGTGCAACGAGAGATTTTGGGGCACCCATATATTGTGTCATATGTATTGATTTGATATAGATAAGATCCCCAATAGATTTCTTAACTTGTCTTTGGTTACAGAAATGCCTTGAAGTGAAAAACAAAATGCGATTTTCATTTCCTTAATTTCAATATAAAACATAGGCTGAATTTTGTATTTGCTCCTATACAAAATTAGAAATGGCACAATTTTTGTACCAAAGAAATAATTTTCCGCTTAATCCTTTCACATGGGACATTTTCTGATAGAAAGCTTTACTTAGTGCAAAAATTAGAATTTTTTTCACATTTTTGGTAGACACCTTCATTGAAATCTCTCTTTTGCAAGTCAACTTTAAGTAATCAGTTTTTGTGGCAGGTTAGACCATGTCACTTAACATGTCCAGATTAAAAACCTTTACACATGCTAGATCAAAAATCGATGTACCAAAAAAAAGCATTTAAGCACACATTGCTACCAAAACATCAAATGTGCGAATTTTGCCCATTGAGTAGCGACAATTCACATGGGAGAAAAATCCTTCATTTCCTTCTCCGATCCAAAATCACAGGAAATTTACTGCCACAGGGGCCAAGCCAAAAACTCCTACTCCCAAAACCCAATCAGTTTGCGTAGCTGTGTTGGAGAAGAATTGGCCCACTAAGTGACTTAGTCAAGGGGGTAAATGCGGGTGGTGCAGAGTACCCCTTTGAATAAATTGTGCAAAATTGGGAAACTGTGAGGCAAAAGCAGCCGTTTTTGGACGCTACCTCCATGTGGGGCGATTTTTTCAATTGGTCGTGCCTTTTTTAACAACTTTCCCTGCCCCGCATTTTTTGCCCCCTCCAACCACAATGCTGCCTCCAGATGTGTATCAGGCTATAGGCCAGGAAAGATAATGAATTTTTGGTGTACCCTAGAACTAATTGCTATCAAAGGTTTTCTTCACAATGCATTTCTTTGAAGTAACCCAAAATGACATACTACAAGTCCGAGAAATTCGGGTTGCAGAAATATGTCTATTTGGCATAAATTCCAAAATGGTCGCTATTTCAAAGGACTGTTGCCATAACTCAAGATCCGAGGGTCCGATAGATGTAATGTTGGGTCTCGTACCCATTTTTTGGGGGTCTACGACTAAGAGGACGCTAATAGTAATATGAGATGCGTGGTTTAGGCCTTATTTGCATACATCCATATGGCTGCCATTTTGCTGACATTCTTGAAATGAGTTATGTGGAAATTTGTTTCTGTTCCATGCTTCTGTTCAAAGAACATGATTATTAAGTTGCCATTTAAAGACACGGGACTCCACCTGATGACAAATATCTATTTAAATATTTGTGGATCCCATTCAAAACTTCTTGATCAATTTTCAAAATAAAAAAAAACATCTTAAGACGTCTATACATAAAAATGACACAATCGGAAGGAAAAAAATCTTTTTTTCATTTACAGGCTTTACTTGGTAGCTCAAAGGCTTCATTTGCCAAAAGGTAAAGGAATTACTGAAATCCTTTCTGAACAGCTTGGAATATGAAAGTTCTCCTTCACTGTCTATAAGATCCAGGCAAAGCTTTTTCATGCTGTTAGTAAGTTTCCTGATATGCGCTGCTGCTATTATTCCAGACACCTCTTAGTATACAGTGTAGTCCATGCAATGTTCCGTTATCTGCTGGGAACTTTTTTGTTGTTTAGTAATTAAAAATAAACATTTAGAACCAAAGATAGTCACCCAAAATGCGTAATTCCAAAGTTACAGATGAATCGGATTTTTGTTTTCATGCAGTAAACATTTATGCACAGTATAACAGTGTCATAGGATACCGTGTATAACAAAAATCCCGGATCCGGAATTTTATAACAAAGTTGTGATTTTCTATAAGGACTTCGATATAAACTTAGTTATTTCACACAGTGATTAGTATAAGCATTATGTATATGCAAAAAGACATGATTTGTTTGAAAATTGAGTGCGCCCTCATAGGGAAATCTGAGTCAGCCTTTAAACTGATACCACAAAATCTTTATTAGGTTGATTTTTGGTGATTTATCAGGCCATTCTATCCCTTCGAGGGTGTCGACTGCTACTCTTGTCCCATATTTTGGATAGGTTTGATGGAAGCATGACTTTCTATTATTAATGATGTGATACCATGCAGGAGAGGTGGACTATGTTTTTTTATGAGGTTAAAGCACGTAGATAGGTGTTTTTCAACAAGATTTAATTTTTGATTTTGTTTAATATCAACTATACATGGTAAGACTGAATTCAGAAAAGACATTTTGACGGAAAAGGACAACTTTTATTTAGCAAAATGCCACAATTAGTGAAACAATTATTGCTACTTACAAACTTAAATTTGTCAAATGAGACTGTCGATTGTTGATCATTTCAAAAGTTTTTTTCATTGCTGTAGGTAGAACATATATCAGCCAAATAATTAACCACCAGAGGTAATTTGTTAAAGTGGATATATTTTTGAAAAAGGATGCAAAATGTGCCTATCTCAACAGGTACCCTGATTGTTAAACACCCTATAATGATTGTTGCTGAGTTGACCTGTTTTCCCTTATGTGATTATCCTGCACCAAACCATAACCCTCCCACCGTTATAGATACCCCAACATTGTTAAAAAGACTATCGGTATGAGTGCAAAAATGGAACAGATAAGTACCAAGATAAGAATCTTTAAAACGTTATGTTTTTCCTTAAATAGGCACACTTAAGGAACTCGCCGTGCATTATGACGTCATAGAAGCAAGATGCTGGGAATTTTGGTACTTATTTTGGTATCACTGGATAGAGAAGAACAATAGCTATCCATTGATGCACAAAACCAAGTTCAAAGGGGGTGTCTATGGATAATATAATGGAGTTACATCAATCCCCCTCCCCCGCTGGTTAGACATGTTACCAAAATAACCTGATTAGACGAAGGTTAAGCAATACCGTAATTATTGATAAGTTTGCTATATGTAGATTAGAATTAGAATTAAAGGGCCATGGTCCGATTACTCGTCCCCAGAACCCCAGATTTTACTGGAAGTGGTCAAAAGTTTGGTATATGTAGAAAGCTACTATTTTTCTTATTTGCGCTGTGAAATCTTAGGGCTAAAGGATATTTGGTTTGGATGTTATGAGCGAATATTGATTTTACACAGTACTCTATGGGATTACAAAATCACATTTTCTTATCTCACATCAAAATGGGTTGAATATCGGCGCGAAACTGGAGTTTGGGGTGAAGGCCATTCTGTCCAGATGAAAACTTCTTATACTTAAATAGGGTCATCCCCCTTTAAAATTAATGGTATCACATGTGCCAATTCTTCATGGCTGGAACTTGATCCTGAAGCAGGAGATGATTCACATGGTTAAGACTGGTATATGAAATGGACAATATATTGTTCAGTTGTTTTGTTTATTCTTACCAATATTTGGTGCAATAATATTGGCAAGTTAAAATTGCCACGAATCTTAGGACGCATCATTATTGTCACAATTATTACCATTGGCTTTGCTTGTCTTATCCATTTTGGATTTATGCTAATTAAGGGAAGGTGTCTCATCATTCACATTACACATTACACAATTCACATTGCAATAATTGATCACAGAATTATGTGTATAGACACAAAATTAGACTTCCTTTGTGACATAGATTTCGAGATGTGGACAAAAATCTATCAAAATGGCGGCCATTTTGGATTTATGCAAATTAAGCCTGAACCAAACATCCTATGCTATTAGTACTGTCATAATTGTGTTCACAGACCTTGAAAATATGTGTATAGATACCGAAATTATTCTGCTACGAGTCTCAGAACTCAAGATATTAACAAAAATCTATCAAAATGGCGGCCATTTTGAATTTATGCAAATTAGGCATATTTCTGCAACTCGGATTTCCTCGGACTTTTAGTATATCATTTTAGGTACCTTAAGCAAATGCATTGTGCAAAAAAACCTTTGATAGCAATTTGTTCCAGGTCAAACCTCAATTTTCTTGGACTATATGTGCCCTGGGCTGCAATTATTCAAACAATAAATTGTAATGAGATAATAATTATAGGTCTAATGTAAATATAAGCCTACTCTTTGCTCGAGGCAGGGCCATACGCAGGAATTACTTTTATGGGAGGGGGGGGGGCGGGACCTCGAAAAGTGGACCGTTTTGGTATAAGTCAATCAACCCCCCGGTTCTTTTTGAACATCTCATCAACCTAAAATTGGCTTTCTTGTCAAAATTTCTCTCAATTTTGGACCTCTTCATCCACAAATCAAGCAATAAGTGGACCTTTTCGACCCTTTTGTGGAATGTTCCCCCTGCGTACTCTCTTAAACAAAGATTGAAAAATCAATATAAAAGATTGAGTTGAGGGAAACGTCTAAAATTCGATTAAAAATTCAATGGAATTTGGTTTCAATTTTTGATCTTTAAGAGCTTTTAAGACTGATTTCTCAATCTTAATTTGGACTTTTCCCTCACCTCAATCTTTCCATTTAAGAGAGTAGGGGTCTGGTTTCGCAGTCATGTTGCAAAAATCAAGAACATGGCCTAATGCCTGAAATTACAACTTTGAGGTGATTTTACTTTTTACCACTGATGTTGTTTTTATCTATTGTATTTTATTCTATGATATTTTTTTAGTAAATTATGGCCAAATGAAACACCCCTTTTACACAATACATAGCTGATATCCGGTGCTGATATTGACAGAGGATAGGCGGTACCGATACGTGATGTTTAGAGTGTCCGCCCCATCTGGATTTTCGAGGCGCCGATGGGAAAGAAATACGATCCTGTAATTTTCTTTTCAGTTTTAACAGTATTTTGCTGTAAATTGTACTGTGATATTTGACGTGTGTGTGTGTGTTTGTGATAGTAACTCATTATTATAACTAATTGCGCAATTTTTATACCACTCGCAATTTTCACGTTGCATGTCACCCTGGTAAAAACAATAGAGTAACATTTTTGCAGACCTGAAATAAAAGCTTAAAAAAAAAAACCATAAGATGATTTCTTATTTCAGCTAGTGTTTTTCACGTTTTGTGTGCTTTATTTTTCTTGAATATTTTGAGTACATGACCAAATAAAGCTCGGCCTCAATACACGATCCATGAATCCGCTAATGACAGGTAAGATTACTTACACTCTCTCAGTACATCTTTATGCATTTCATGGCAGGACTTTGGTCATCACGATTCATTTAATACACATAGCTCCTAGAGACTATTGTTTGTGGCATCACTTGACTTCAGTGATGTTTTGTATTTTTATCAGGACTTTTATGTCACATATTGACACAAGGAAATGAATTTGCGTAACACAGTTAATCGTGAAGTGTTTGGCCTATGTTTGCTGTAAGTAATTAAGTGTTAACCAGTACCCACAATGTTCGGACTTAGACTGTACCATGTCGATCATAAGCGTCTTTGCAGATCGTTAGAACTCGATGGGTTATTCTACGTGGCAAAGAGTTAGAGGGCACCAGCGAATATCAACGAGGTCAAACTTACCAGAGCACGAATAAATGTCTACAAGCTAAACGTCACCGATTATGGTAGGCCTAGCCTAATTGTTATCACCCCCTCTATAACTAGTCAACTGGCTTAATACGCCGTCCTCAAGGTGAAAGGAAAAAAAAAAACCTATACGGATTTGTACAGTTTTTTCGCATGCAAAAACTAATGTAGATGTTCATGATTTGTAAACCCGTCTTTTAACTCTTGGGAAATCTTGAAGAACAATAACTACTATGCACATTCGCGACTTTAATCTTTACCTCTACGGATCTATAATACAAATCTTTTTCGTCTAAACTAATCAACAGTTCCCTAATCTAACTTCTAGAAAGGCAGGAGCACCCATTATTTTTTCGCTTGTCCATGCAATCCTATGGAAAAAATCATTAGATATTACTGTTCCGGGTTAAACAGTGCGAAATACCTTAAGGGATTCCTGGTAAACGAGAAATGGATATTCAGTTTGTGGACCTGTTCTTATCGTACAAACAGCTGTTACGTATAACGTTGCCAGTGTTGGGCAAAACCACAATTATTAGCTCATCGGTTTTTTTAAGAGTAAGTCTCGATATAATATATTATTATATCATGTCACTACATAAAAGTTTGATATTAAATTATATGCTTTAGTATATTAGAATCCACGCATACATAACGGGTAAAATGTCCCCGAAACACTCAATTTACTACAAATCATTCATGCACGGAATTCCGCTGATAGCTTGTATAAACTTCTCACTGTGCATGCTCAGACCTACCTTGAACATGGCTTTGAGTCTTTCGTCATTATCTGGATTGTTAGGGATATAGGCGTTTGTATTACAAATATTACCGGCCATCAATGTACCCGTCTTTTCAGCAACTTCTCGTGCCATTCGCAGAGCATCACGGTTCAATTTTTCCATGTCCTTTTCTCTGTCGATAAGGGACATCTTCTCGCGATGTGCATAATACTATTGTTTAATATTGGTAAAAAGTGGAAGATAAAAAAACAAAGAAGAGTTGTTAAGTAAGGTATTTTGTTCACTAAACATTTTGTTATATAGTTTAATTCTTATAGGCATTTTTCTAATGAAGATAACAATAAAAATACAGTAATGGTTTCCTATGAATTATTAGAAGTAAACAAAATGCACGCGCCGTTTTTACAATCAGCCATTTTGACCATTTTGACCACATTTTTTTAAAAATGTGAAATAATTGAGGACTAATTTAAACAAAATTAAATTGTTATCTTTCTTTATATACAACTATATTAAAAATTAAAAAAATGCAACTTTAAGTTAGGACAAAAATTATGTTTAAAAAGTCAACAAATTTCATAAAATTGTAGAAAGTGCTCGAACTCTGAAACAAATTATTCTCCATGTTATACTTACAAAAGTAATATAGTTTGACCTTCCACCTTAATGTTTAGCATTTTGTTATTAGTATCCTCATCTTGTGATTGAAAATATTTTATTTCTCTGTTTTACTGGAGAGGGGTTTCTCACGGAGAAGGTACTTAATTCCCCTGATGTTTATGCTTTAGAAATCATGCTAGAGGAGCTAAATATTATATATAACTAGCTTGATATTTCCCAAGTTATTGTGCAAGTTTGCATAATTGTAAGATAGGTGGTTCCTAATGATGTTATAATGACATGCATCACAAGATGATATCATTCTATTTGTGTAATATTATATACAGACTGTCAAAAAAAACAATCAAAGATTAATTTTTTGCCCATCCCAACTGTAAGTTATTTGGTTCTTTTTTAGGAATATTCCAGCTTTCATTGAATTTTTAGTTGGTGTAATTTGGGGGTCTGGTTCGGAAGTTATGGCCAATTATCTGAGACACTTCAAAAACCTGTTGGTCCAGTTTCGGCTATCCTGATATCAACACAGTTGCCATTGAGAATCAACTTCAAGACATTCTTTATTAAAATTAAAAAAAATAAGTATAAAGTACTGCTTCTTGTGATATAACATAATTTACGAGTTTATAATGTTACAATTGTCAAAAGAATACGTTTATCATTGGGATATTCAATTCCGAACAGTCTTGTTACTCCAGGTTTCAGCAGAAGTGGTATTTTATCCTTTGTATTCAATATACAATATCTCCAGTTAGTGTGCATCAAAATTGGATGGAATAAAAACGAGGATTTAGCTTAGGAACAAATATCAAAATATCTCACAGAAATACACAGTGTATATTTTTTTTATAATTTTTAGTTTGATTGTATAGTTTATTTTGGGACTTAAGGCAAGTTAAAAGAGATAGCCAGTAGAATTTATTTCCAGAGATGGTAGTGAAACGGGATTGGAAGTTAGCCTGTATTTTCTTAGTGTTTTATTTTGTCACAAATAATGTCTCAAATGGTTATCCATAGCTCTCTGCTTACAATTAATTTCCATTACGTCAGTACTAATTATGCATAGTCATGTCATAAAAATCGTGATCTCTTTGGAAAGGTCAGACCTGTTGCCAATCCGTGCGAAGACCGCCACGGAGGTCATGTAATTGCCCAATCAGCGCAACGGTCCACTGCGTGATTCAGGTTTACGATGCATGATCTATCACCTGATGTGATGTAGCGGGAAACAGTCAGTTTGCTGTATCCTGTTGCAGGTACTTGACGTTGTGATGTAGTTGACGTTGTGACGACAAGGCGAAGGCTGGTTGTAATAAAATACTAAAACTGATTTACCGAATCACGTGCGTCATTCAGAAGGAGCGCAAGGTTCTGCCCCTTGCAACTTACCCGCGAGTCGTCCGGGGCGCTCACAGAGGGCCGCGTTCCCGCTACAAATTTGTGTCAGAAGTGGGATCCTAATTGACGACGTACGAGGTTGTGGTGAAGAAGGCGGACGTAAGCGACGAAGGAGTTGTATGTGCGACGGATGGTGAAGAAGGTCGACGTAAGCGACGAAGGAGTTGTATTGTGGGCGACGGATGGGTGAAGATAGGTGGACGTACGACAGGAGTTATATGTATGTCGCGGATGGTGTACAATATGGTGGACACGAAGCGACGAAGGAGTGTATGTGCGAGCGAGGCTACGTGGTAGTGTTGTGTGCGACGAGTAGTGGTGCGCGGTACTGCTAGCTGGGGAATCAACGGCCGACTTAAGGGACGTAATCGATGGCGGCCGGAGGATCTGGATGAATGAGATGAGTGACAATTGAGGGGAGGCAGTCGAAGAAAGGCGGTGGGAGACCTAGTCGTGACGATATGGATGGGGATCGTGAGCGCGTGAGTGACATGATTGCTCGAGCAGCGATGAGATCTGGTGGCCATGTCGTGATAAAGGAGTAGTGGACAAGGTGTAAGAGTGAGTGGAGAGTCCATTTAAGAATTGATGAGGAACGGGAGTCAACGGATGAGTATTGGACCGAGTCCGATGTATCGGGATGAGAGTTACGGGTCACCAGGGGCATTAGTAAGAGGGGGGTTATCGGCTATGAGGCGTTTCTAGCAGGTGGCAGACTATTCATTGATGGAGAGCGTGGACAGCGACTTGAGGCGAGTATGAAAACGGAGAGGCGAGGAGACGTACGGAGGTTTGAATAGTTGGGACGTGCGTCAGGAGGAGGAGGAGGGACTGCTACATGTAACCAACCAGAAGCGGCGTTCGCGCATGGGCATAAAGAGAGACGGGCGAGAAGAAAGCACCGGATATGATGGAACCCGCTGTATGAGATGCGGAAATGGAGTCGGATTTGTAGAGGAGAGAGAAGAAGGTGTGAGAGAGGAGTAGCTGGCTAAGATCCTTGGGTCGTCAAGCACTATGGAGAAGAGGACTAGAGGTCGATTCGGAGGTGCGGCGTGAGAAGACTCCGAGGAGAAGATGGCGACAGTTAGGATGATGAAGCTAAATTGTTGGAGAGAGAAGACAGATACTGTGAACGGGAAAGCTACCGACAGGGTGTGGGAGAGTAATGTGACGTTACCCTAAGTATGAGGGTGGGGGCTGTCATAGATGCCCGTAGGACGGGCGAGGCTACAGTTAGAGAGTATGACACTATATGTGGACCTTTCGATAGAGGGGGAGATGAGGAAAGATACCGGTCATCGACTGAGTTAGGGAAGGAGACCGCAGATGCGATGAGGAGGACGGGTCGAGCCGCAGTGTGTCGCGAGTACGGCGATGGATTGGAGGATTAATCCGGCGTCGGCAGCAGTAGGGATATAAAAGAGTTAGGAATCGGGGGCGGGCCGGACGTAGCATAGGTCGGCCGTGATCACCAGTGGGCCAAGGGAGCTTTGTTGTCTGAGTAGGGGATAGAAAGGTGCGAACAGTTGAGGAGTGACGACCATAGTGATGGGAGAGAAAGACTGCTTAAGCGAGGAAGGATCTACGCAGGGTGAGGGTACTTGGCTTGCTCCTTACAATATTATGTACGGGCAAGAGGTGAAGTAGGGGATTATTACTACCGCGGAGAAAGTTTCGAGCGGGGATGAAGAGATACGGCAGAGCCGCTAAGTTCAAGGGGAAGAGAATGGTGCAGGAGTCTGCGAGGGGAAGTATGGGCGAGTCTCAGTGATACGAGTATGAAGATGGCGTGTAGTACAAGCGCTCAGCAAGGAGGAGAGTAGTTAGGGCAGATCAGGTCGACTGACGAGCGTGGCGGACGTGGACCAGCATTGGCTATAGAGAGGCGGTGTCGACTGACATGGAAGCATGAGAACACCTGTGTCACTCTTTGCTATGACAGGCGTGTGGGGCGAATTAAGGTCCTCGTATGACACGATTCGAATGGAAGATACAATACATATAGAGGTAGTAACTCTCCGTCTCGTGAGACCAAACCATTGTCTCGCGTACAGTATTGCCCAAGCGCCACCGCCTCTGAGAGAGAAGGCAGGCGGAAGATGGGGATATGAAGGTAGACGTCTAGTTAACAGACCGGAAGGTATTAGTGACCGCGGATTTGTTGAACGGGGATTCCTCCATGTTGAAGAGGGAGAAGCAGGGTCTACTATGCATCAGAGTTTGCAGGCAAGGTATAAAGGTTTGAAATCATCATCTATGAGGCGCAAAAGCGCCTGTGAATAATTTCGACTCATTTCGAAGCTGTAGGGATACATAAATGAGACTGCATAAGGAAGCAACGTATCCGCTGTTTTACTTTTGCATGGGGATGGGCATTGTCTGCCTGAGGCATCATACGACGTTTAACCCGAAGGAGATGACCTTTACAACTGCCTGATGGACGTGATGGATAAGGACGTTTCGGCCGAGGGAGTGTGTGCCGAAAATTACTTGCAAGAATTGCGAGCGACGGGAGCATAGGCCGGGATAGAGTCTCCTGCCTTAGATTGGACATAAAGAGCACGTAGCCGGCGCTATTCTGTTTCCTCCGCAGACTGAGAAGCACTGTATAGATTTATTGGCAAGGGTACTTCCAGATGGCAATAGCTAGATTCGTTCATCCCGGAATAGATCCTAGAAAGAGCAATTCAGCAGGCTCAGGCGACTAGAATCGTTTCAACCAGTAGTGAAAGTCGAAAGTAGGAGTAGGCTGTGCCACGAGCATGGTTGAGTCCATCACCCGACAGCAGATTCGCCTAAGTTATAGGCAAGGCTGGATTGCACTGTAGCTAGGATGGAGCTGTGTTGAGGCGTCTGAAGATCTGTCAGAGAGGGGTCGAGGTCGACCAACGAGACGAAGCAGCCAATGGCGGCATCCTGCATCGCCTCATGGGTGACGATAGAGAGAGCAGTGGACGTACAGTAATCGTGGAAATTCTTCCGCGAAGAGCGCCGGCACCGCGCCGAGCTGGACCCGCCATTATGCTTTATTGTCAAAGCCTGGAGCACTTCGCCCAGATGACGCCGAAGCGAGAATGGATCAAACGGAGGACTGGTGCATCTTCGTGATGCTGAGGTGATGACGAGGTCCATATGGATTGTTGATGAGTTCTGTCAAGGCGGAACATGTATGTACAGGTGTTGTTACATGGGTTGTCTTCGTCTTTCTGCTAGACGACTGGGACTTCGAATTCGCTTGTGCTGATGGAGTTGTACCAATGATTCCGGATGAGAAACGACCTAGCTTCGGTTTTCTATACAACGCTGCAGTCCAGGCGATGGGCGACAAGTAAGACGGTGGAATAGTGTTCAATCTTGAATCAGGCGGTGGAAATGCTCCATCGATCTGATGTGATTGTCGCAGACGTTGAGAAAGGTATGTTGTGATGTTCCTGAACCAAAACTGGTCGCGATAATCGATCTTGTTCACAGCAGCTCCACGCTGGAGGAAAAGTAGAGTCATTCCAGGGAGGGGGGGTGGGGGCGCATCGAGCTTACTCTCAAACCTCAAAGGTGTGGCTTAGAGGATATATTGTGCGCCCGCGGCATCAATTAGTGGTCTGCCCGGCGATATTCCATGAGACGAGGGTAGTGTGTAGAGTTATCTAGGGTCATTGCATGTCGGATCGAGATAGGTGAGAGAGGATTCTTCCCAAATACCCGAATCGTGCGAAGGTCGAGAGCGGCTGGGAGGAGTAGAACCGTTAATGGTGGGGGGCTCACTTATGATAGGCGGACTATGTGGCAATAGGTCTGTGAAAGTTAGACTGTGTGCCAGTTAACAATTACTAATTGTGTGACTTTCCTCGAGATGTGAAACAGGGCGCTAACGCTAGGCAAGTTTGTGCTGTGGCGGAGAATAGAGGTTGGCGAGACTAGGATGGTGGGGTGCAGTGAATGGTGAACGTCGCGGAGGTGGCCTGAACCTTCTGAGTATTCGCGGCTAGAGCAGAGTACCACCCACTGGGGATAGTCAAGGAGAAGATACAAAGTGGGCGGGTTATTAGCGATACTTCAATGATGTGTTCTCTAGCGGGGTAGTTCGCATATTGTAGGGACGACGAAGGTGAAGCCACAGTATTGATACTGGGGGTGCCCGGCCTATTTCGGCATCCCTGATGAGGTCATCCCCGCAGTCAGCGTGAGAGGTGGGAGCAGACAAGTGAATCGGAGTTGTGGAGAAAGGGCTAATACAGCCTGTCATGATCGTGCTTGGTCAAAAAGGTAGCCCAGTGGTGGTTTATCAGCAAGAATGATGGCTCTCAAATCGCCTTTGTCTGGACACTATCAGAATTTCGAAGGGTTGAATGAGGTCACGATGAGGACGCGTATCCTGTTGCCGCAATTCGATGATTCGTTGATGCTTTGAGGGGGCGCAAAGTGACTTTACAACTCTCGTTTGGCTCCGGCTACTGGCAGTTGAGTTATGGACACAGCGTAGCTCCGAAAGATAGAATCTGTCCCTTCTCCACCACCAGCCGGACTGTATGCTTGAACGTCCTACCATTGTACCTTTGCAACTCGCGCTCGGCTCCACGTTTGAAAGTATTGATGGATAGATGTTGGCTGGATTGTGAGATGGATAAACGCCTCCTTGTTATTTTGGACGACGTGATTGTGTCGTAGCACTCGTGTCGAGTCTAGATCGTTTAGTAGAGGTTCCGAGGGAGGCCGGTTTGAAACTCACCTCCCTCAAAGTGTCACCCTATTTCAAAAGAAGGTGACGTATTTGGGCCTCAGGTCGTAGTATCGGAAAGGGTATCCATACGGATCCGTCCAAGATAGAGGGCATTGCGGCGGATTGGCCGACGCTAAAGACGCCCACGCAGGTGCGTAGTTTCTTGGATTGGCGTCGTACTATCGTCGGTTCAATCCGTGGATTTGCTGATATCCTCGCGGCACCTCTCTCATCCCTCTCCATCAGCTGACAGAGAAGAAGTTGGGGTTTTGAATGACGACGAATGTGACGATTCGGTTCACAACTTTGAAACGTTTTTGGCTTACCCGCGGCCAGAGGCCAATTCATCTTCGACAACTGACGCCAAAAATTTGCAAAAGGGGGCGTACTGTCACAAGAGAAGGATGGCGAGGAGAGGGTTAAAGCTTATGGCAGCAAGTCACTGTCCCGCCCGGAGCGAAATTACTGTGTAACGAGAAGAGAACTTCTTGGCTGTGGTTGTATTCCAATTCCTCAAAAAGTATCGTCCACTACCTAGGAGGAGCAAGGGGAAAGTGAGGACGGACCACGGGCTCGCTAAGGTGGTTGTGTAACCTAACTCTTCAAAAACCCTGAGGTTCCTGGCGTGATGTCCAGTTTCAACATCGGAATTTTGGATACAGCACCCGGGAAGACGCCACTCTAACGCAGACGGACTGTAGACAGTGTGGGCGGCTGGAGGCTAAGAATGTCCAAAATGAGGAGGCCGAGCGAGGAGCAGAAGCAGAGGAGATCAAGATGACGTGTGAGATCGAGTGCCAAACAGAACGGGCTGGAAGTGACGGGACAGGGGAGGCTATCAGAGGGTGCTTGGTCGAAAGTGTCGTGGAGTCAACCCCGAGGCGACGGAGTGTGCAGGATCCTGAAGTGCATGAAATGGCCGTCAGTACTCATTTCTGTCGGGGGCGGGATTTCGGTCAGTGTTCGGGAGCACATTATCGACCCTGACCCCGTAGTGGTTGAAATTCGTAATGTGACTATACTACCGGAGATCACACTAGAGATGATACGTGAGGCGCAGTTGGCTGATGAGACAATGGCTCTTGTCCTGAAGGAGAAAGGAGGCTGTGGAGAGGGGAGGCCACCCATGGAAAGATGGTAATCTGCCTTGTCGTCTGCATTGAAGACTTATTGGGGCATGGGACATGTTGGCATAAAGGGATGCATCCTGTTGAAGATTGGAGAGTGGAGATAGGAAGATATTAAGTGGCTGGTCGTGCTACCAAGGACAATTCGGAAGCGAGTGCTAGATGAAGTCTGCATGCATCGAAGGCAGGAGCGCACCTGGGTCCGTTTCCCGAAAGTGGTCGTACGACAGTTCGTAGCCTATTCCTATCGCAACTTTGTGCGTAACGTCACACACTTACGAAATTTACTTTGACTGCGTTCCCGAAACTTGGCATTGCCACTTAGATTTTCTTCAAAACTTACGAAAAAATCTACGGGTCTGTCGGACTTAGCACGTACGCTTTTTCCCCCTAACTGTTTTCATGCGTTCATGAAACTTAACTTAATCGCAGGGAGGTGATTAATCGTAAAGTTACGCGAATTTCTACGTCCACTCAGAGTTGACGTCGACTTGCCATAATAACGATACAAGTTGATATCATGGACATTATGGACGAGCTATATTCGTGATTTTATTTGGGAAAAGGGGTTGAGAGGCTGGGAGATGATTGTAGGAGATTATAACCAATTTGGAACATGTTTGAGACCCGGGGTCACTCTTGGGTGGTTTTGGCCGTGTGTGTGTGGTGTGAAATGTAATGTGATGGGGTGTATGTGTGTGTATGTATGGTTGTTTTTTGTGTGTTGTTTTTTGTTTCGCTCAGGGAGGTCACCACCCATGACCGATTTTCAAACTAATTTTAAATATTATGTAGGCCCTATAATCTCTTGTCGAATTTTCTCACAATTTAAAACAGATTTTTTAAAAATAAAAATATGCCCTCTTTGTGGTATTTGACACTCACATTTTTGTCTCCAAAAGACTTCCAAAGTTTAGTAATCCCCTTCCCCCAAGTTGATTAGTTAGGGATTAATGAGTACAACATATCTAAATTGTGAAAACTTATAAAAATATGTTAGGGTTATTTTCCATTTAAGTGAGGACTAGTACGTGTTGTTTTCTTCTGTACTGTAGGCCTAGGATGAACACGCCACACTACAGCGTTATTATGTAAGCTTAAAGGCACTGGCCAGATTTAAGGGTATTGAGAAAATTCTCTCGTATGAAGTATTCCAAACCTACTTACCGACCTGCATTTACATTTTAAAGAAAACTAAAAAATTAAAAAAAAAAAAAAAAAATATTTTTGCTAAAAAGGTTCAATGCTTAAATTAACCGTCTACAAGAATAACTGTTCTTGTGCATGCAGATATTGACACACAACTATATTAATCATGTTATCTACATAAGACGGAAACTAATAGGCCTATACCATATTGTGTCCTTCTTTTGAAGTAGATGGTTATAAGGGGGTTTTTCTGAGCCAAAATGTAAAATACCTAGATTCCTGTAAATCCCTCACCTCCAAAACCATCCACGCAAAACCACTAGAATCCCTCTACAGTCCCCACGGTCAATCATACATCCAGGCAAAACCCTGTGCAAAATAATCAATTTCAAGCACACAGCGTGCATCGTGCATTCTTATCAAATTTTGATTTTAACAATAAAATTTCTATATAAATAAAATGATTTGCATTGCAAACTCAAGCTGGATTGCAGTTTTAAAAAATAATTCAAACGAGAAACCCATCTTATGACTTTTTCCAATCATTACCGCAAAACCCTAGATGTAGATTCGAAAGGATCAAAAGTTTTGTTGAAGCTTGCAAAATAATGAATCTTTTCATCTTTCACAGTACTAAATGGCTATTTTATCGATAACAACTTGAACTAGGAATATCTGAAGCTGCCATTATGGGTCATGAAAATATAGTGAGACTTTGCAAGAATGGGGTGTCACATATTTTGAGTTGCTATGGCCTCTGCTGCTGAAAATGGACAGAGAAATATAGTTTATACTTTGCAAAGAATGGGGAGCAACAGATTTTGAGTCTGCTATGGAAGAAGCTTCTGAAAATGGACATGAAATATTGTCATCCTTTGTAAAGAATGGGGAGCCACAGATTTTTTTATTGGCTATGTAGAGGGTGCTAAGTTGACATGAAAAATAGTGAGACTGTTAGCAAAGAATGGGGAAGCCCAGATTTTGATTGGGTATGGCTTTCGCTGCTTGACAATGGACTGAAAATAGTGTCACCTTCGTAAAGAATGGGGAGCCCAGATTATTTTTTTTTTGGGCTAATAGCGAGTCTGCTAAATGGACATGAAAATATCGTCAACTTGTGATGAATGGAACACAATGAAAATATCGTTCGACTATGTGAAGAATGGAAGAGAAACATTAGGAATTTCACTGATACAACCTAAAAAAAAAATCCCGACTGAATAAAATTTCAGCCGGGTATTTTTTTTGAGATGTTTGTTACTGGCCTGGACCTGATATCCTCGGGAATGAATTCCTGAGTGGACCATCCAATCTCTGAACATGGTTTGCTGAGAATACGCATTAGTGGACGATTTTCCAACATCCTCGAGATCCAATTTCCCAAATTAGGAAGCTGCATTGTGAGAAGTTTTTTCATAATTCATAGTATTTCAACGATGAGTCCAACCAAGAACCCCGGAGTGATAAATTCCGTTGACGATTATATTTACGTTTGAATCCGTCCGCCATTTCCTTCTTCTTTTATTTATGTAAAATCCCAAATCAGGAAAATCGTGTATTTTTATTTATTGCTTCTTTTCCCCCGTAGTCTGGTCTTGACAAGTCCACAAATGTACCCAACACCCACTATTCAAAGACCAGAGGTGCTCTGCAAGAAATCCAACAGCCGCTCCAAGCTGCTTTCAAATGAAGTCATATGCTCCCGGTAATGCCTGGAAGTGCGATTAGCAATTTATCTCCTAAGCCTTGATCCACTCTGTCAAAGTTTTCGGCTCAGGGTTTGGAGCTGGCGGAGATCGGGCGTCGGTTTTGGAACTGGTGGTTTTTTTGGGTTTTGGAGCAGAGTTATGGATGATACTGCCGACTTGTTCGCTAAGAGTATTCCTCCTACTATGGCCGTATCGCTAACACCCACTGGCCGTATGACTGAGACCTACCGTTACTACTCCTTGCTCTCGGAAACCAAGTACGAATTCTCTCTGCCAAAGGTCTTCACCCTCCAAAAAAGCTGTGAGAGATCGTTTTAATACTTTGTGCTTATTTTCCACTTTCACATTTTGCTTAACAATTGCATCATCAAATTCTTTGATCTCTTTTTCCAACTCTTGAATAGAGTTCTATCTTTCTCATCAATTACTAGCTCATCTTCTCACCACCCTCAAGGAGAGCATCTTCCTCATATACAGGTTGAACAAAGCTTTGGTTTTGATTTTTATTTTTTTTCCTTTAAGCTTTTTTGAGCTCTTCGACTTTAACATCCCGCTCTTTTATGCGATCCTTTTGAATATCTGCTATTTGGCGCGAAGCTGATGAGTTTCAGTCAGGAACGACTTACATTCACACCGATGGCAAATGGATCCATTTTTACTTGAGTAGCCTAGTTGATTCGGATCTACGTTGACATTATCTAATCCTGGATTTCAAAGGGATTTCGTCTTGCTGAACTTGATCTACCATTCTTCTTCGGAGTTTCAATGTGCTTTATAAATGATTCGTTTGTCCT
>JAMKCH010018143.1:0-45974 GCA_023653785.1 Ophioderma brevispina
AACTATTTCCAAAATAACTTTCTTATACAGATTTTGCACAAAACTAAGTGAAAAGAAATTGTCACAAATCAATGTATTTTCACAAAATCAGTCATTTTTGTCACAGCATATCTCTACTTACAATATATTTCTCTGCTGTCAATAAGATTTCTGCTAGTAATACACCCGCTTTGCCCGACACTTTCACTGGTTCCAGAGCCTTGCCCAAGTATTCAAGTGATTGCGACTTGTCTCGGATCATTGAGCCCATGACCTCTCCTAGATACTGCCAGATGAGGGGAATATCAATAGCCATATCATCTGCAAATTCTAGAATCTCATTTAACCTGGAGGAAAAAAAAAAGAAGTACAACATTATAATTAAAGGTGCGTGTTCCGATCGTCTTTGGGCCCCCCTGATTTACCCGGAAGTAGTGTCGATTTTGATATCAGCTGAAAGGCCGTATTTTTCTCATTGCCGTCCTGAAATTTGAGCCCTCAAATCCATTTTATTCCCAAGATATAAACAAAAAACCACCGTTTTAGTGGTTAACCATCAATATTAGCACAGTATTGAATAGGGCTTTACAACATGCATTATTGCGTCTACCATCAAAACCGCAAGTTTGCTTCCCACGGTACTTGCTGGGGTGTATGTGCAAGTGCCAGGCTCTTATATCAAGTAGAGAACACAATACACATAAATCGGAGCAAGCACCTTTAATATTGAATGTATAAAAAAGTGTGCATTGCATTTTGTGTTTGCTACTAGCATAATTTTGTCCACAGAGGATCCTTGACCAAACCCAAACAAATGTGGTGGTGCTCCAAAGCAAAGGAAAATATTGCAGTGGAGCTGGCAAGACAGCAAGTACATCACATACCCAATCTAACACCGCCAAGCCATTACTAAATACAAGAGGCCACTGCCCATCTCTACTATACCACAAATAATATGAATGATAAGTCATCATTAAGTACAAGGCGCAATTCACATCACTCGACTTTATACCATCACAACCACATTAATTTTCTAAATGTCTAAGCATTCCGTTTCAAGGCTAACTCCCTCATGCGAGCGGAGTCCACCTCAAACACGTAAAACCATCCACATGGGCCTAGGACTTCACATTCTATTTCACTGAGTGCCTCTGACTCGATCAAACTTCACAAAGGCTCCAAGACCAACTCGCTTACCCGATGAGCCCATTTCTTATCAAGCTAGGAGTTGCAATATGGGCGAGACGAAGTCGTGCCCAATATTTTAAAGCTCGTAGCTAGACCAATAAATATTGGGCACAGATCTACCAATTTTCATCATGTTGGATCCAAACTGTTCCCAACACGGCTCCTACAGAACATAATGGTCAAATTTGAAGTTTTTAGCCTCTTGTGCAACTTGACTGCATATGATCTTTGACCTGGTATGTGACCCTTTATCATATGAGGGTTTTCAAGGGGTATCTAAGTCCAAAAGATTTGTAGCAATTGGACTTTTACTTCTCGAATGAGGTCAATTTGATGTTTTTCAGCACTTTTTATAACTTGACATAAGACCTTTGACCTTGGTATGTGACCTTTGCACTTGGTATGCGACACTTGACCTAGGTATGCAACCCTTGGCCTCAGTAGTACCTTTGACCTTATAAGAAGGTCCCCGGCCCCAAGGGGGCTTGCATGATCGCAATTTTCTGTACCAAATAGACCTTTGCTTCACGGATGAGGAACTTTTGAATTTCTAACCTTTGAAACACAGCCACACGGGCAGACGGAATTGAGTCCTGACTGGTAGGTGACTCCTGCAAATCCTTGCAAGGTGACACAAAAACGCAGTTTAAAATCTCTCTAAGCAATCTCTTCTGAACATCGATTTTATTTTTTTACTAGTAGGTGACTATTCCAGTGGGATCAGGATATGCATTAACCCTCAAGTTTGAGGCTTTCATTTTACCTACATTTAACCTACATGTAGGATAGCCCTCGTCTCTCAACAGCTTTTATCTCCCACAACAATATGGTATATGGAACACTTCTTTAATAACAGCATTGCCCTTAACGGCTAGTTTGCCTACAAACTTCAAATAGCATGCCCCTATAAGGCTGTATAAGATTGTATTCCATAAGGACTCTTTAAGATCCTATTTCACTGCACTGCAATGCAATGAAAAATTGACAAAACCATCTCCGACTCATCAGGAGCAGCCAAACAAAACATTGCAGTCAGTGAAGTATGGATGACCTGTGAAAATGGATTAATAAGAAATTAGCACAAGATATGCGAATTATAAATTCCTATAGTATGCATGAATTCCCACCAAACTTTATAGCCAACTTGGACTCGCCATGAGCTATAATTACAATACCAAAAAAAAATGTTGATGAGCAGTCACTTAGATGTTATATTGCTTCCACTAATCTAGCATAATCCATCTAAAGATAACCAGCACAAAAAAACAGGATTGTTGTGGGGACAAAATGCACTTAATACTCACCCTTGCAACTCTTGCTGGTACGGACCGAATGTTTTGTTGACTGAAGTCTATGGAAACAGAGCTCTGCTGCTAGCCGTGGACTTGCCATCCTCTTCTAATACAGTTCTATTGATGCCTTATTACGAATAGATGCATTGTATCGTTTGAGTTGAGCTTGATAGGACAAGTACAAGCCTCCTGAAAAGGCAAATGAAAAAATGGGAGATTAACAACTCAAACCTACAACATTTATAGTTGGTGGATTTAGTTCTTGCACATTCCACGCCACACCTCGTGTAAGCGCTTTCAGCAATGCAGTGTTGTGCGGTGCGTACTTTGACCAATGCTAGGCATTCGTGTTGCCATGTCGCTTGTTTGTCCCTGATGGTTAACGGCCACTTCCAAGCTGGCATGTTTTATTTGGTATGAGAATTCCCAGCACTATAGTAGGAAAAAATTCTTGAGACCAACTACATCCTCATATTCCTACTATCTCCTAACTAATAAAAACTGAACCAATACTCTATCAAAGGCTGCAATCAATACTTAAAAACAATCTTGTAAGTCACAGGAAACATGGAGCCCAGTGGGTCATGTTATACAACACTTGACTAGAAATGAACAGGTTTGTACCCAGAAGAAGTTGTGTGCTTAAGGTGCGTGTTCTGATAGTCTTTGGGACCCCCCGATTACCCGGAAAGTAGTACGAATTTTGGTTTAAGATGAGGTCATTTTCTCATTGTCGTCCAGAAATTTGAGTCTTCAAATCCATTCCATTACCAAGATAAAAAAAAAAACATGCTGTTTTATGGTTAACCTCAATCTTATCACAGTATTGAAATAGGGCCTTTGCAATATGCATGATCGCTTCTAACATCAAAAACGCAAGTTTGTTTCCCACGGTAATTGATGGGGAGTATGTGCAAGTGCCAGGCTCTCATATCATGCAGAGAACCAATAGACATTAAACAAAACAAGCACCTTTAAAAATGTCAATCATATCTGAATCCACTATTTGTGACCCAGCATTTTTTATGCACTGTTTCCAAGTTCTTATGGAATCATAACTTATCTACTATGCACTCACCTTAAAGTCCATAATGTTAAGAAATTCATCTAGTGTTGCCCTGCCCTTCTTTCAAATTCTTCATCCGACAGTTGAGGGACCTGGCTGGCTTAGCAGCTGATTTACCAACTGGGGTCGGTGACGGTGAGGGGCAATTAGGAAAGGAATAAGACATTTGATATAAATTTGTTGACTCAAACATAAATACCCCACCATCTTGACTTATGTGAGTTCTCCTCTTCCTCCACTTGAACAACTCTCCTAAAAAGCTCTTCTGATTACAGATGTTGAGATAGGGTTATTCGGTGTTGATAATTAATGGTTTCATTAATCCCGGGGGGTATGAATGCCAACCTAACAGCACCAGCGAATTCAAAACTGCATCAACTTTCCGGGTCTCTCTGTTTTCAAAGTAACGGTAGGAGGGCGCTCTTACTCATATCGAACGGTTATCACACAGACTTGACTAAAGACTAGGCCTGGTCATGACATAGTTAATCTGTGAATGACCGTTATTGGAAATTGCCCTGTTTCCTGTAACATGACATGGATGCACCTATTCGATGATTCTTTCATTAATAATTATAATTCAGTATAAAATGAAATTAAAAAATAATTCCAGATTTCACACAAAGCCGCCCTCAATTTTGTCTAAATGTTTCAGGCCCTATCACTTGTTTCTGTTAAAACCAAACCTCCAACCGAGAACGAACGTAACCTATAGACTACAATGCTATGAACCATGAAATTTGGCACACATTAAGCACTTACCGCCGAGTGACCCATGAAGGCCGATTTTCAAAATTGTGTTCCACATTAAATTACGCCATGAAATTATGCGATTGGTCGATTGCCGGTTGCCTTGGCAACGGTATTAAAATTTGGCTTCATAGTTCACTGCGTATTTACCTCCTGCATATGTCACCAAAGTTTCGTCCAGTAGTATGTTTAGTTATTAGTTCCATTCGTTCTAGTGTTAAGGGCCATCAGAGGCCATACGTTGTTACAGGCAACCAAGCAAAAATTGCATGGATTTTAAAACTTTGGTGACATGGGCTACAATAATGATATATAACATGATATACCACTATTTAGGAAAATTAAGAAAAAATCATTTCAAATTTCACTGCTTCAACCCCATACCCCCCTTTAAACCTTCGTTCAAATATCTAGCCAATATCATGATATATTTAGGAAAAATTATTGACATCAAAATTGTACCGTTAAATTCTTTGATAACCACAACTGTATTTTAGTTATACAACATTATTGAAAATATGCAAATAAGTCTTAAATATAACCATTCCAAAATAATACAACACATGACCTCGGCCAATGTTCTATCACCTTGGCACATGTGAAGCTTCAGTGACTAACACTTTAGCCTGTACGGTGGATTAATGAATGTTCTATGTGGACATCCAGAACATCCCCATCCTGCATGATTGCGGGGGGCTCAAAATGAATGCCTGCCTGATACACGGTAGGGAACATGGTTGGAAAAAATCGCAACTCACTACCGCTATGTTTAATGGTCTCCATGTTGTTGTGAGGCAATTTGAACATTTATCACATCACATACCTGCTTCTCTACTACCTCTTCTATCTCTGCTTCCACCTCCTCTGCTAACCGCCTCTCTGCTTCCGCTACCTCGACTGCTTCCTTCTCTACTCCCTCTTGCACTGCCCCTATCTCTGCTGGTTTCCTATCTTTCTCTGTTGATCTTGACCTTGCACACCCACGGTTCTTTGGACTTCATCTAGAAGTTGCATTCGTTCCCTCTCATTCTCTTTTCCCTGCTGCTTCCCCTTCCTTCATCCGCGTTCCTTGATCTTCTTGGGTATTGGTCCTGGGGCCTGCCCTATGGGAATCCTGGTTGGTGGGGCCATACCTGCCTGTGGTAAAGAGGAGACATCTTTAGACTAGGTAACAAAATGAAGTTTGGATTATTTTTTAAGAAAGGTATAAGGGGATTGGCTGTAAAGGCCACATATCCTCATCAAGTCAGCATTCAGTTGTGGCATAGCTTTGTTGCTTTTGGAAACCTATGAGGTTTATCTTAACAAATGGTATGAAGTTATTTGTTATTTTTATATTTGAAATTCAAATTTTGAAAAAAAAAATGCCTAACACTGCAGAAACTCGCACTTAAAGAAGGATGACCCTAGTATAGTCTATAAATTGTTTATCTGAATGGAATGGCCTTCACACGCGACCTCATCTGTTAAGTTTCACGCCGATACTAGCAACTAGTTTTGAAATGAGAGCAAAAACTTGATTTTGTAATCCCTCATAGAGTACTGTGTAAAGTTAAAATTTGGTCGACCAAACTGGGGCATATTTTGGCTCGTAACATCCAAAGCCAAACATCCTTTAGCTCTAGAAATGTCTTCTAGTATCCGCCAAACATTTTGACCACTTCCATTAAAACCCTGGGGTCCCTGGACCAGGATATTAGCGATCGCGGGACCATGGAGATTTAAAGGACAAATGGCCAGATCACTATAGCCTCGCGCCGTAACCCTATTTTTACCTTAGTTGCCAAAATGTTGGTATCTGAAGAAGATACTATCTTTCTCATTAGCCTGTGAAATCTTAGGAATAATGGATGTTTGGTTGGAAGTTAGAATGAAATGGTGCCCCATTATGGTATTAATTAATTTTAACACAGTACTCCATGAGAGGCTACAAAATCAAATTTTTAGCTCTAACATCAAATCAGATTGAAATATTGGCACAAAACTTTTATAGATGAGGTTTTGGGGTGAAGGGCCATTCAGCAAAATGAAACACTTTAAATTGCCATCCTCATTTGATCTTTTGGAACATTAAACTTGTTGCCACCTTTGCTAGCACGTGTCAAGTCCATTACAACTTACCTATTCCTCCCTTGATCGAACAGCATTGCGATCTATATTACCAGCTGCCCTGAGGTCTACCTGGTCAGATGATTGCATCTTAGCACCACCGCCACTGCTACCTCTACCCCAGCTACCAAATGCACGCGGGTCGCCCACCTGGGTCCCTCGTTGCACATTATCGTTGTCGGGCTGAAAATGAAGGAAGTAATAGCAAACATGATTGGGACACATTCTGAATGCGAGAGAGTTTTGTTCTGAACATTTCCCTTGGTATTGATAGTCTAACATGTCAAAAGAGAAGTTGATTTCTGGATCAGGGTTGTTAGTGTCTGTGTGCACGAGGCTGTTCCAAGTGATATTAATCTTTTCACATTGATCCGGATCGATCCATTTTTGCGATCGATCGGTTTAAAGACTATGCAGCCGTTTTCTGAATACTAGAATGACATGTCATAGCGCCTTAGTAAAAGTTATTTTCCAAAGGAAGGGATTTTAATGAGCTGCTGCTTTCACAAATACTTTCTTTTGAGGCTTTAACGGCAGTGGTTGAAGTTGACTTTTTTAATGCTGAGTCATGGTCATCTTTTTAAGTGATATGACTTGTCACCTGGTTTGTTTCCCGCACCGAAATTGCGAGTTTTCCGCTCGTGAAATAGAACGGACTGAATAAGGAATTCAACGTGCGAATAGACTCTTACGCAAGTGCATTTAGTGGACAAATGCATGCTGTTATTTGAGAAGAAAACAGTGTGATATGTGTCACAGGTTGGCAAGGTATTTATAATGATTGGTGGCGGGTTGGTTTGAACTCTAAAGACGGCGACGCTCGCAAAAGTGGTCGATCACTGGTAAAGTGAAAAGCCTTAGTTATAATGAGACATGATACTGTAATGCAGAAGCCCCCACCCCCCACCCCCCCCCCCCACCCCCCCCCCCCCCAAATGTTCAAATCCCTAAATTTGGTACTTAGCACTACATAAAATGTTACCAACATTCAATACCCAACTTCATGTTTGCATTTCATACCTGAATTTTTTATATCTTACAACAGAAAAAACTTACTCTTTCGTACTCACCCTATTTTTGCCCAAATTAATTAATATTTGTAGGATCAATCTGCGGCCTTCCCTTATTTGATCCGCTACCGTCTGCCAGTCGCTGTCTTGCTGGGGAATGGGATTGGCATCTACCTCTGCCTCTCTTTTCTCTTGCTTTATTACTTGCGTGGAATGCCAACTGAGTTTCTCTCTTCTTCTGTTGCTCCTCCTGTTTGGCTTCCTGGTGGATCTGGGCAATTGTCTTGGTGTTTTATTATCATCCCTCCTTGGTAGCCCGCCCGTTGCTCTGTTACAAAACAGGTTGAGAAATTAAAAGTTAAACTTATGGTTTTTGCAATTCCTGGATTGGGTGAATCGAAGTGCATGCCAAACCAAATGACAGAAAAAAAAAAAAAACAAAAAATTAGAAAATACATCTGCAAAAAAGTTATAAAATTTGATAAAGATGGATCAAAGGAATTGCAATACCATGGGTGTCCCGCTTAAATACAAACAATTACATAGAAAATATTTTGGAAGTGGAACACCGGAACAGATTTTCGGGGGACACAAATCAAGTTCAGTTGAATTTTCTGATGCCAAAAATGTAGAAGTTACCATAAAATACTCCCTCCATTAAGTGGCACCCCCGGACAGAAAAGCATTTTAAGCTTATTTCTGGATATTAAACGAGTGCATCAATGAAAAGCTGTTTTCCACTTACGTGCATCTCCACCAATACCCATTGCTTACTTGATCCAAATCCATCGGTTACCAAGTAGTGTTACATGGAAATAAAAGGTGCTGATCTATCTATGAGTAGACACTAAATTACTCTATCCTAGTGTTAAACAGTTCGAAGTTAAGTGCATATTTTCCCGTATTACCCTAATTAAACGGGTAATATGAGGCAGTATTACCCGTTTAACAAGAACTCTTTAAAAATACAACATTACAGCATTTGATGTCCGTATATAGGACCACATAAGTGTTGAAGCGTGTCTGCGTAAGGATACGTCAACTTAGCAGGGACGGTCCCAGGAGGGGGTAGAACCCAACCTGCTCGATTTGAGCATTGGGGATTCAAAACGGTAATGTGTGGAACTCGGGTTAAGACAGAAGTTGAGCCGTTTGAATCCTCTGTTGCTGTTAGGTTGGCATGTCATACCCCGTGGTGCCCTGTCAACACAGGAAAATCATAAGGTGCAGGCGTACTATCGTCATGGCGGCCGCGTAGCGGAACGATTGTTTATCCTCAAAGAGGAGATTCACAAAAAATTGACGAAGCATTCCAGTGAATTACAAAAAAGAACAAACGCAAAGGCTGGTAGAACATTCCGAGCTTTTCTGCTGAATCGCTGATGGCGATAGCGCACGTAGATTTTGAGACTTTGATGTTGCAATTCTGGATTCAAGATTAGAGAATTCTGGTCTGGAGCACGTACAACCAAAGCACGACAATACACATCCCGCTCTTGGCACAATCTGCGCCCACGGCCTTCTCGCGTTATTTGCGATCTCCACCATACAAAAAGGCTTATGACATCGTGAAATGGGGGGGGACCCTGGAATTTAGGGAAGCACCCGAGGTTTTAGAGGTTGCTTCTGAGAGAACTGACAGATGAAAGGGGATCGGTCAATCATTACCTGAGGATAAGCAACAGGAGATTTACATAACAACTCCAATCAAGGTCACAACTACCAGTTCCTGCAAAATCTCCAGAAAAGTACCAATTTGTATCCGCTATTATTTCTGCAGATGAGGTTCCGAGAATATGCACAAGATGACAAAGTCCACATTTGGAAGTGAGAAAGAACCCTGCAACTGGGGAAAGGATGTGGGTCAGTGTAGACGAGCTAAACAAGATCATAAAAGAATTGTAAAGAGAGTACAGTGGATATATGCCAGAAAGACGAGGAGAAAAGAACTGTCCCGTTGAATCTTTTCTGCCTGTATCTTCAACATCTTCAACCAAAAGTGGACTCACTTTGGGCTAGGGGCAAAACGCCCCTGGTTAGATGATATATGGTACTAAACAGTGCGGTTAGGTGCTGACTTTACGGGTGGAAGTTTATGAGCGAGTTAGTGTCAAGTATAATTTATCTAGAGTCTACAACAAACACAGTATTAGCGTTACAGGAGCGGAGCACTTTGACGCGTAGCAAATTCAGCGCTTCACAGATCAAGGAAGTCACTGGGCATAAAAGCGTGAGCAGCCTAGCGTATCTCAACGGGTGTCAGATGAAGAAAAGATGCAAATGGGCAAGAGTCGTGGCCAATAAAAGTTGGCCTCGAACATTCTTCTACCAGCAAATGGCCAAGCTATCCTAGTCCTGACACTCAAGGTCAACCTACCATGATACTATGCCTTGTCTTCACAAGAAATGTATGATATCGAGGCACTACTTACCTCTGCCCCACTAGAAGTGGTTTTCTCTCAGCCGCATCCTTCTCAACTTGAAAAACCTACGTTATCACATCAGGAAGAGTCGCCTACGAGATATGATATAGGCCTACAGCCCACCATGACTCAACTTGAGTCCATATCTTCGCGATCTTGAAATGGACCAGAATGTTGATTCCAATAAACACAAGTCATGTACCAAAAGACTAAGGCTCGAGTCACCGGCGACAGTCTCGCAAGTTGATGAGCAGCATCTGTGCATGGGTCGCCTAGACAAAGCCACCCTATTTTTGCAGGCTGTTACAATCCACAATGTCACTGTGAATGTTACATCTCATCATAATTTTACCAGAAATGAGTACCAAATCTAAATATGTTAACTTTGGATTTTACCACTTGACTTTGGAGTTTTGGCATTGGATTGGCCGCTTTGTAAACTTTTGATTTACCATTGGGGGGGGGGGGGACATTGGATTTTTGACAAAATTGGATTTAGACTTTGCTATTTGCAGACAATGGCTATTCTTGCAGTGGATTTACAGATTGGTAAGTACCATGGCATAGTGCCTACAATTTATGTTCATCTGTTCATGTTTACTACATGGAACGGGCACCCAACCATAGATATCTTTCGTATTGCGTGAACAAACAGGGGTAACTAATAGTATTCATTGCTATATCTTGTGCTCTTGCAAACCTCTATAGCTCACTCCATAATACATCATTTACATCAGGACACACATTTTGCATCACAATTGGAACACTGAATAATCAGTGCAATATCAGTTTATAACCTGTTTGATCAAAGAAATGAATCTATAACACTCACCTCTTAAATCTTGAACCTCTGTGTAAAAAGAAATCGGTATCTGGCGACATTTCTTGTTAGATATTAATTTAGCTATCTGAGTGAAGTACTGATCCATGCGGTTCTGTCAAGGAAACCAAAGCGAACAGTCATTATTTTCAAGGACCATTTACTACACAATTCTTGGAAATACACGATTGCAGAGGATAGAATAGCTAACCTTGTAAAACCTTTATTGTGACAATGCTAAAGCTGAAAACATATCAGACGGAGTAGGTATCCAATGATCTTGAAAAATCCTAATGTGTAGAGGCTGGCCAGCAACATTCACCACTAACCTCACAGTCATAGCCATCATACCTTTCCTGGACAAGACCAGTGATGGTTTGGGACATGTCTTTATGGAAATAATAGGTGGATCAATAGTCAGGTTATAGTGGTTGTCCAATTCACACATGTTTTAGTAGTAACATGCATGTACTCAACTGTTTAAGGAATGAGTTTGGGGAAGGCACATCACTGCTAACCACAGGTTGGGGAAACATAACCACTGCTACAAGGGTGGCGGATATTCCTCTATCGATCACTAAAGATTCATGCGTTTAAAAGTTAGTTGCAGAAGTTAAATACAGATGTGAAAGACAAACAAGTTACACGCTAGTGTAACCCACCCAAGGGTATTTTTGGTATTACGTTCAGACTGTCTCCAATAATTACACATCTGAAATAAAATTCAGGTATGAAATCAATTTTTGCATTTGATAGCACACAATTTGCGCATTCTTTCTACTTGATTGATTTCATGCAGTAAAAACTTTTTTGTTAGAGATAGACGTATAATGATATTGTGTAAATTTCATTGAATCTTAAGTCATTACAATATCATTCAACCATGTCCCGGTAGCTTGGAAATTACCGTGCCAAAGAAGTAACCATGTTAATCTATTTTCCCCCCCCAACGCCCTTACGCGCTTTAGTATATGTATACAGCCCAAGTACAAACTTTCGGGCTGAAAATGGATATATCACAAAATGTAGCCTTTCGATTATTCAGCATTTGCTTCGCAGTTGCTTCAAAGTCCATATCCGAATTAGCATTAGACGAAATACCCTTTTACTGCTGAATTCACTACAGCATTTGCTTCTATAGATAAAGAATGTTCCAGGAAGAGCACAGGAATAGAAACGTTATTTAGATGCCCAGCTGAATGTGTTTGGCATGCGGACCTTCCAATGCCCATCGATCAATTGAAAAGAATTCTTATTTCATTATAACCAAAACACATGAATTGTACGGCATTTCATGCGTCAGACCTTTGACCGCTCATGGTCTAAGTCTTTGCACAGTGTTCATTAGCTGGATCATGCATTTAATGGATCGTCAGCTTTGCTCTTAAGAGCTTCGAAGATGCAGTAGTGCATACTCTTCTCGGTTAACATTCTAGTTTTGAAGAGCGCGCCAATGATTTCATGTTTCAAGTACCTGTATAGAGAAACAAGACATTGCGTAGTGGTCATCGATATCCATTAACATTTCCTGTTGGGTGGAAAATCTACCGAATTGGTCTATTTTTCGGAGTATACTTTATTCATCACTAACAGGCAAAAATGATATTGATTTTATATCCACACATGAAAAAGTAATTTAGTTTTTAAACGTCTTATTTCTTTCTTTTTGGGGCTTGGGCGGTGTAGGTTGCTTGCAAGTTGCGCACCGCACTATTCTATATCAAGTCGCAGTGTGAAGAGTTTACCCTATTTGGTGATGAACAAAGTATAGTATTTGCACACATGTATAAAATAGATTTTTGCAAGTCTGAATTACTGAGTACATGCACTCAAATATGTTATCCAGGGGTGTCCAACCTCTTGATGCAGGGGCCGAAAAACAAGAAATCGGGGCTCTCAAGTTTGTTTATGACGTTTGCCTACAAAAGTCGGAAGTGGCCCCATATCTATACCAATATATGCTGAAAAAGGGACCCATAGTAATATCAGAGATGCAGATTTTGGGTCAAATTCAACACAATTCTCCATTTTTGTTGATCTTTTTAGCAAATTTTGGCTTCATTTTGAGGAAATTGGATTAATTTCCCACAATTTTTAGAAAATTTTAGTTTCAGATTGAAGAAATTGAACCAATTTTCCAACAATGTTTAAAAAGTTAGGTTTCAGATTGAGGAAATTGAATTCATATGACATCTTTTTTCTAAATCTGGATATCTATGCATTTTAACTTTTTTGGGAAGTACCTCGCGGGCCGCATGAGAGCTCTTAGCGGGCCGCAAATGGCCCGCGGGCCGCAGGTTGGACACCCCTGTGTTATCCTATTGGTCAGAAATGTTTTAATGGTTTAAATATGCAATCACCTCTTGTTTTTGTGAAAAAAGGCAACAAAAAAAACTAAAATGAACTGTGTTGGGAATTTTTCATATGACAAATTTTGACCCTCCGGATGAGATGATCTATAGACCAGGGGGTAACAGCAATGTTGTAAACATGTAGGGCCTGGTATCTTGAAATAGGTCGGCCTGACTGTTACACACTGGGCAATTGTATCTGTTAGAGTTTTAATACTATGGGCCATAACAATTCGCAGGAATGGATTCGCAGGCAACAAAAGAAGTGACATAGGATGTTAACTGATCTATTCAATAGTGAAATGTTATTCACGCAGTACACCCTATGCTGATAGAAAACAATGTACTTTAATGCTTAGTGCAAATCATTTGCAACAGATTATTACTGATGCAAATATATAAGATACCACAAGTAGTATTACTAAGAAATTAAGCTTGCATTTTCATTCAATTAATCTGAGTCAGTTAATGTTGACTGGTTCTAGAAAATTTTCAATAAGCCTCAAACTTCTCAGAAAACACACTGAGGATTCTAAATACCAAAGGGGACTCCAAAATGTTAACCTATTTTAAACATTTACTGTTATCAACAATATCGGGGAGCAAATCTGTTAAAATATTACATCATTATATTGAATCTCCCATTTTGCCAACCTCATATCCACATCATATGTGATGTGATCTGGGAAAACCCGCCACATGTCGTACAGGACAGTTTTGAAAAAATAAAGACAATTGCTTAAAATCTGTTATATTGTACTTTATTTTTTGTCAGATTGTATAAGGCATAACTTTTGATATGTGTATCAAAGAAGAAAGAAGCAAACAGTTATGGAAACTTAATATTTCAAACTCTGCAGTGATAGTAAAAACTCAAAATATAAATTTCCCACCATGTGGTGGGTTTTCCCAGATCGCATCACATACCTCTATGGAGAGGTTTGTTTATATACTTTGATGCATATATTTATGCTACTGCAGTATGATCAAGAAAAGTCAAGTGATGGTGTTGAGGTATTACTTTACCTCCTTTACCTTATTCAAGCTACCTTAGAATTAGAACATGAGACTGCATGCATATGGAACAAACTTTTACTTTAGAAAATATTCTAGAACTTTTAATGACATCACCCATGCACATTGGGCTGCGTCACGTCTTGTTCTCAGGTCGCCTAGACTTCGACTGACCTATTGCGCACTTCATTCAAAAACAGGGACAACGGTCCGAAATAGGTTGTCCTATTATGTGGTCAAAGAATAAGTGTGGAGCAATGGATACAATATATATACACATAAAATACATCGGTCCTCGGATCGCTTGTGTCACCTGCCGTCGCGGTTTGTGAATGATAGGCCTCTTTGACCTTGATATGCGACCTTTGACATCATAAACAAATGAGGGTTTGGATGCAAACACTATAAACCAAGTTTGGTTCCAATTGAACTTCAACTTTTCAAATGAGGTCAATTTTACATTTCAGCCTATTTTACAACTTGACCTCACATGACCTTTGACCTTGGTATGTGGCCTTTGACCTTATCCACAAATAGGGGACGCCAAGTTGCACCTGTGACAGAAGTTTGGTTTAAATCCATCAATGTATGTGGATATTACAGGCAAATGTTAACCCTTTTTCACAACAACAGACATCAACAGTGGACAAAGTGATCCCTTTGTGTCTTCCTGCCTGAAGGCAGGCGACACAACAAGTGTATACCACATACACAAGATGTGACCCTAAGTGACCCCTGAATGACCCTTGAACTCATCTGTTACCGACATTAGGCCCCTTGTCTCAATGTATAAGCTTACCAATAATGAACTTGATCCATCACTGCACTAAAAAGCTAGACAACATTTTGACCAAAAGATTAACAGACAGACACACACACACAGATAGGCAGGCAGGCAGGCAGGCAGACAAACAAATCATGCTGCCTTAAGGTCTTTCCGGTTATATCGGACGACCTAAAAATCGGCGTGATGGCGCTCTAAACAATGAATAAATCTGGAGGTAGTAGCAAAGGGTGCCTGCCAGTCGTCAAAACGTAACAAGATGGTAAAACTTCAATCAGCCCGATAACAGTGGTCTCCTGTGACCAAGTGGTTTTAAAAGCTGAAGGTGTCGTACCCCTGAGGCCCTTCTTACCCCTTGCATGATTAGTATGTGTCCCAGTTATGAAAATGTATAATCATTTGTTTGAGAAACAGTATTGCTTACCTTTGTCTTAGCCTTTGATTGTAATATGAAGAGCTCCTCTTCTTGAGTTTGCCTAGCTGTGCTCCCCTCCTGAAAGCAAAAAAAATCTATGAAACAGGTGCCTACAGTGTTTTTTAACAGCAGTGCAGAATTTGAAACTGCTGGGTTGTTTACAGATCAAAAATAATGCCAGTTAGTTAAAACTTGCATGATCCCCTGGCAGGGAGCAAATATGCAAATAAGCTCATTTAATATGCACTAGTGATGATACATTGTATGGGTCTTACTTGGTTGCACGACTAACTACCCACATACCAAGTTTTGGACATTGGGATCTGGTAGAAGTTCACTTTTTTAGTAATGAGCCAATCAGAGCAAATATGCAAATGAGCTCATTAATATGCACAAATAATGATGGCAAGGTGTGTGGTTATTACTTCATGCACCAATACCCACATATTAATGAGCTTTGTAACTATGGGCATCTTTCCGTTACCAAGCTCATTACTATGCAAAATATATTAACGCAGAGTGTTTTATTGAACAAAGTACCTAAAATTGTGTAAACTAATAGCATGCATAGAATTATGGTGTATATTTGACACTGTAACAAAATCCTTTGTTTTGCAGTGGTTTGAAAGTAGTTTATCAAGCAGCTGATATAAACTACATGTATACATGGGTAAAATCCTGGTGAAGGAACTTTTTTTCTTTTAATCAGGGCTAGAATTTCGGCGAGAATCCGAGAATCGATTCTCGCAAAGATTCTCGTGAACTGATTTGCGTGAATCAATGTTGATTCTCGTAAACTTTACAACTTAACACAGCGGTGAATTAGTTGATTCCCGCAAAATTTTTTTTTTGGGAATCAAGACTGATTCTTGCACACAGCGACGAAATTCTACCCGTTTAATCTGAATACACCTATTTTGATGTTGAAATCTTTTAAGTGTGTGTGATCAATCAACAAGGGCCTTTAAAACTGAATTAATACTGCGGGGTTAAAAAGTTTTTTGACTTGCTTTCATTTTCTCTATCTCTTTCTTCATCTCTGCCCATGTTGCTTCATCTTTCTTCTCAGCCTCAAAGGCTCTTTGACACCTGTTGATGAGAACAGTTCTGAACTGCACAATCCCTGATGCATTGGCTGCTGGCACTTTAATCTGTAAAGAGAGATGAATACCTCTAATATGCTAGGTTATATGGAGCTTTTTCATTCAGTAGACATGAAGAGGGGCGAGTTCATTGGTTGACGGCCTACAATATATTTCTGTACTGCACGGCTGGATTGACATTCCAGTAATACAGAGCATCAGTGTGAAGACGACACAAAACTGTCGCGCAAGAGAATGATGCATTTGGTAAAGGTCTGCATCCTTCCCCCACCCCATTCTATTACTGAATACAGAAGGCTTATCTGTTGTACTCACCTGAGAAAGTACTCTACACATGTTAGCATAGGCCTTGCTGAAAGCAGACTCGGTGATTGCCTGGCAAAGCAAATACAAGATAATATGGTTATTAGCCATCAGTATTCTTTGATATCCTGGATGGCCCCATGCACCCACAAATTTTACCTCTCCTATTGCATTAGGAAAGTACACCAGATCCTTCGAAACTGCTTAGTGCTGAAACAGCCTCAGCAAGGCAACTGTTTGCTAGTTGAGTTAACTGTGCACAGGGCTATTCATGTGATAATCGATAAACATAGCCACTTTCACAGAAAACTACTCCACACTAATCTTGCTTACCTTCTTTGCAACAGATATCTTTACATCTTCGGAACAATGGAATAAGGATTACTGAAATTTTTTGTTATTCATCACAGTATTTTGTGATTTTAACTTCACAGTACTGATCAGACGTTTACACCTTTATTTTGTGTTTTTTGGCATGCTCTATGTACCGGTACATTCTTGAGGGAAAAAAAAAGAAATGAACTTCAAAAATAGAGCGTTCACTAAACTCTTGTATCGTCTTCTATCGTTTGTGAATAGGGACAAAGTTCACATGAGGTCACCAAGGTCACATAAGTCACCAACACGTGGGACACTTCCCAAGGACCATTGCATCCAAGTGTCAGGAAAATCTATCAACATAAGTGGATACACCAAGTAATTTGATCTGTTTATTTTAGGGCCATTACCTCTAACCCCACACATGAGAAGGGTAACAGTAGGGCACTAACTACCCAAGGAGCTTTACATGAGAGTTACATGTAATTCGCTGATGTAGAGCACGTTAGAATAAGACCGTTGCCAGGTCAACTGGCTCACGCTAACTTTGGTTCGAGCCACTGATCACATTGATCACAATACAAATCCTATGGCAAATCAGAATTCGGACAGGTGATGAGCCAGGCGTGAGCCATTCAACCAGTGGATACTAACGTGCACTACATCAGCGAAGTGGAAACAGTAGGCATTTTAGGGTTAACATTTTTACCACAGACAGGTAACAATATCAATTTACAAACCAAAGCACTATGTGCCCTCTTACAGACAACACAATAAAGTCATCTTGAAGCAAGGATCAATCAGTTCTTAGGTGTCAACTTTGGAATGTACTTCTCCAAAATCTATATTTTGAACCTAATATTGGTACATAGTTCAGCGCTTTGATACTTTGTTGTAGCGCTTTATAAGCGACTATTATTATTACATTTGCAAATTTGAATCTTTTCCACAAATATATTGCCTCTGCTTTGGCATTATCATATATATAAAATACTAAGTTCTGTAACGCATTTGAAAATCATACTTCAATGGTTTTAAAACAACAGTCACAAGGTACAATAGGTGGGTTCATACTTCATTAGCCTTTCGAACATGCTTTGCGCGCCTGAAGCATGAAACATACGCGTTGCATGAAAAGCATGTTCGAAAGGCTAGCGTCGGCAGATGTCTGCCGATGAAGTATGAACCCACCATAAGAAGATCCGAGTTCTCACTTCAATATCAAGGGGATATCGTCTTCAATTATAGACATGACATAAATCTCTTAATTTAACAGACTGCCTTCACTTGACCCACCATTTCAGTACAGGAATGTTCTGCTATAACAGCATGTAGAATCTTAAAGGGGCATTTTGTGATTTCAGCACCTTCTGTTTTATTCATTGTTCACTAGATATCCTTGAGAAAAGCTTATTCACAAAATTTGAGTTGATCCTGATCTTGCGGTTTTGTGTTATGAGCAATTGTTTTTTCCCACGGTCCCAATCCCATAGGAAACTGCTGTAATTTCTGTCCGTTTACGGACAGAAAATACAAAATTGCGAATTTCTTACAGATACGACCGAACTTGCACGTAAGATTAGGTACACATGGATTACTAAGGCTAACAGTTCAGATGATATAAAAATCTCAACTTTTTTTAGGTAAGTCGGGGGCACGGGGTTGTGGATCACGAAGTGCCCCTTTAATAAGAACCACATTGTTGTTACACGGCAACTTACCTTTTCGAATACTAAGTCTATTACCGCAGTTAATCTCTCTTCATTGTCTATTGGAAGTTGGAGTGTTCTGGACATCAGAGTTGGAAATTTTGAGGAGTCAGTTTATTTAGAATACTCTTGAATTTCTTGATTAGATCCTGTAAAGAAAATATATCTTCAGTTAAATGTGTTACATCACATGCTTGAATAGTTACGAAAGCAAAGAGCTGGTGTTAGTTTTAGATGCTAGCTTTTATTCAGCCAGTTAGCGAGGTTGATATGATCTCCGAATACATAACACACATTATCCAGTTTCATGCCGTTCACCCACCTTCACCATGTACAAGGCAAACTCGTATTTACGCGATGCTAAAAATTCCCCGCCGAATGTCGAGATCACTAACATCGATAAATGCACCTACCACACCCCACCCCTCCCCATCACCCCACCCCAGCCCCAAAAAAAACAACAAAAAAAATAAGAAGAAGAAAGCAGACAGAACACAAACAAACACCAGTCAACAACGAAGATGAGTGGGGCCACCCTTCTAGCCTCAACACTAGGCACCCCCCCCACGTACTCCCTCCCTCCTGCCCCAAACATCCCCACCCCCACCAGTCTTTCCCCCGTTGCACCAAAGCTACATCACGCACGCGTGCCTTCAATACCCCTCCTATCACCATTCAACACCTCTCCCCCTCCCCCACTCCCTTCAACACACACCCCCTCTCCACTACCCTTTCCACCAAGAAAAAGCTGCCCGCGCCCCCGCGCCTCCCTCCCCACCTTTCCACCACCGCCATACCCCTCCCGCCACACCCTCGCAATCACCACACCTAAACCCCTACCCAACATCCACCCCCTCCCCTATGCAAGTAGTCTCATGTAGCAAAGGAATTTTGCCCTATCCGACGTACGTTTCAGAGATACAGCAATTACGCGTATTTAATTAGCTATTGCTACCTAAAAAAGATGAGCAGCATAAATCACTTCCCAACACTCCACCCAATCCCCTATGCATATCAGTCTCATGTAGCGAAGGAATTTTGCCTATCCTACGTACCGTTCAGAGATAAATAAAAAAAAAGCAATTACGCATATTTAATTGGCTCATTTGCATACCTAAGCCGCCCTATCACATACTTTCAAATTGGCAAAAAGATGTGGCCCATGATAGGCTTTCATGCAGGCAGGAATTTGATAATGCAAAGTACAGTGTCAAATATAGCATTACGCTGATTTTTTGCATATTAATTAGCTCATTTGATACTCAATTTAACCAAATACGCCCAAAATCTACTCAGGTCGAGACTCTTCAGCCGCTTCCTTCCACCAGTACCTCATGATACACCTTACAGAACTCCATAAAACTTACACAGGCCGTGCAGGAAAATGTTCAAAATTATGCAAATTAGATACTTAAACTAAAATTTTCGCGGTTCTCGGCTTTCGCGCTCGCTATATTCAAGAATATAAGCCTGTGGGCCGCTCAGCCCCCATGACCTTTGACCCTGTGACTTTGATCTCATCAACATATCAGGGAGCGCATGGTGCACCTATTACAAAAGTTTTGTTTCCAATTGGAACTTCAAGTTTTCAATTTCAGATCCTTTTACATTTTAGCCCATTTTTTCAACTTGACCTCACATAACCTTTGACCTGCACATACTTACCTCATCAACAGATGAGGGATCCCATTGTGCACCTATTACAGAAGTTTGGTTCCAATGGAAGTTCAACTTTTCAATTGAGGTCAATTTAAAAAAAAAACTCACATTTGGTGACACACAACACCATCCACACACCATCCACACTACACACGCACTACGTATTTGGCTAAGTGTCCTCAGCTTAGCTTTGGCAGCCACAATTTACATATTTTACGCCCAAAATCTATCAGTTTCGAGAACTCCTCAACCCTCTTCTTTCCACCAGTTACATCATTGTTGCCCTTACGGAACTCCAATATATATACAACATGGGTTTAACATTTTTATCACCCGACACGAACGGACGCGTGCTATTTTAGAGTCCCCGTTCCAAACTCGTACGTCGGGGACAATTAACCATTTAAGTACAATTAAAAGTCCGACGCATATTTTCTTAGGATGCCGCTCTCCTTTTCTCACAAATGTTTTTGCATGTATGAAATGCTTGTCCGATATTTTAATCCCTATGTGAATTAAAATGTTTTATCCAAATTATCCTAATGGTACTATATATACTACACATTATTAACATCAAAATAAAACTCAATTCATCTTTGGATTGATCATTTTAGGTGACTATCTTTACTTCTAATTTAATTCATACACAAACAATTCTACTTTTTAATTTGTCAGTCTGCCTTTCATCCGTTTTCTGTGGTTTTTTGTTAAAGTGGCAACAAGAGATTCAAGGTATCCATGACTTGCATTTTCAAGTGTCTGGAATCAGAGTTGGAAATTTGGGAGGGAACGGCGTCAGTTTATTTAGAATACTTCTGTGACTTTTGTGTTAGATCCTGTAAAAGCAAAATATATCTTCAGTTTTTAATGGGTTACATCACATTTTGCTTGAATAGTTTACGAAAGCAAAGAGCTGGTGGTTAGTTTAGATGGTAGCTTTTATTAAGCCAGTTAGCGAGGTTGATATGATCTCCGAATACATACACACACATTATCCAGTTTCAGGCCGATTCACCCACCTTCACAATTAACAAAGCAAACTCGTATTTACGCGATGCGTTGTATATAAAATATTGTCCCCGCCGAATGTCGAGATCACTAACAGGCGATTAATGCCAACTAAAAACCCCACCCCATCACCCCATTAACCCCACCCATCCCCAACCAAACCCCTGCAAAACCCCACCCATCCCCCAACACCCCTCCCCCTCCCCCCAAAAACACCACAACCCCAATACTTTCACCCTTCACCAGGCACCACCCCGCAATACCCCTCCCGAACACCATGCAAAACCCCACCCCCTCCCCAACACACGGCAACAAAACAATCCCCTCCCCACAACCCTGCCATCACCCCCCACCCCTCCCCACCGCCCTGCAACCACCCCCATCCCCTCCCCAACACCTGCCAACACCCTAACCCTCTACCCAACATACCACCCCCTCCCCCTATGCATAGTAGTCTCATGTTGCAAAGGAATTTGCCTATCCGACGTTACCGTTTCATAGATTACAGCAATTACGCATATTTAATTAGCTCAGTTGCATACATAAGCAGCATAATAACTTCCCAACACTCACACAATCCCCTATTGGCATAGGCAGTATCATGTAGCGAAGGGAATTTTGCCTATCTACGTACCGTTTCCGGAGATTATATAGCAATTACGCATATTTAAATTTGGCTCATTGAATTACCTAATACAGACGCATATCACATACTCCAAATTGCAAAAAAAGATTGTGCCCATGATAGGGTTTGCATGCAGCGCAAGGAATTTGAGATTGGCAAAGTACAGTGTCAAAAATTATTAGCAATTACGCTGATTTTGCATTATTAAAGTAGCTCATTTGGGATACTCAATTTAACAAAAAATACGCCCAAAATCTAATTCTAGGTCGAGAAAATCTTAAGCCCGCTCCTTCCACCAAGGTCCATCATGTAACACCTTACAGAACTGACCAGAAAACTTGTACCAGGCCGTGCAGGATCATTTTCAAACATTATGCAAAATTAATATTAAACTAAAAAATTTCGCGGTTCCGGCTTTCGCGACTCGCTATATTCAAAGAATATAAAGCTGTGGGCCGCCATGGACCTTTGACCATGTGACCTTTGATCTCATCAACATGACGGATCGCATGGGGCACCTATGACAAAAGTTGGGTTCCAATTGAACTTCAAGTTTCAAATTTCAGATCAATGTTACATTTGAAGCCAATTTTTTTAACTTGACCTTTACAATCATGACCTTTGACCGTTCAAAACATGACCATTTGACACCTCATCAACATATGAGGGATCCCATTGGGCCCACCTATGACAAGAAGTTTGTCCTTCCAATTGAGTTGAACTTTTCAATGAGGTTCAATTTAAAAAAAAACGTAAACAATTTGTGACACCACACATACCACACATCACACACACACATCCCACACATAAACACGCACTACGGAGTGCTAAGTGGTCTGCACAGCTATAGATGGCGGCCACAATTAGCATAGTTTACGCCCAAAATTCTATTCAGGTCGAGGAAAACTCATAACCCGCTTCTTTCCACCAAGTTACATCATGTTGCCTTACGGAAACTCCAGAATAAATCATATACAGATAGGGTTAAACATTTTTATCACCGACGAATACGAAAGGGACGCTGCTCATTTTAGGCAGTCCCGTTCCAAACTCGTTCGGGGGGACAATTAAACACATTTAAGTACAAATAATAGTTCCGACTTTCATATGTTCGAGGATGCCGCTCATCCATTTTCTCACAAACATGTTTTTGCATTGTATTGAAATGCTTGTCCATATTTTAATCACGATGTGAATAAAAATTTTTTTATACAAAGATCCTATGGTATCATATATCGTACACTGATTAACATCAAAATAACAAAACTTGCAACGTTCATCTTTGGAATGATCAGTTTAGGGTGATATCTTAAGTCTAATTTAAGGTCATACACACAATTCTAATTTTTAATTGTCAGTCTGCCTTTCATCTGGTATGGGGTTTTTTGTTAAAGGTTGCAACAAGAGATTTCAAGGTATCATGACTGCATCATATGTGATGCGATCAAGAAAAATGAGTCATAAGTCGGTCGATTTATTTACTTTTTCCATGTAAACTGTATTGCACCATTTATAAAAAGCTACATTTGCTGAAACCCCATTGAAATTGACCCATTACTTCCAACAAGAATGGGATCAGGTAAAGGGTGCCAAACAACGGAAAAACAAAAGAATATTTTCTCTTTGTTGCTAATTATCTCAAAATACACAAATATTGCGCACTTGGGGACGCATGTTGCTTGATCACATCACATATATAGGGACTCATACGATTAGACATTCAAACAATTTCTTACAGGATGCCAGTGGCATATTGCATGTGGAAGGAAACGTGTGTGAATTTGGCTAAAATGATCCAAAAAAGGGGCTGAAAAATAAGATAGTGTGGGAAAATTTGACTAAACAAAGGGAAGGAATTCCTTTCAATTTTAAAAGTCTGACTCAGAAGATTTCGAAATATTCTTTTTTTGTGTTGTAATAATGAAAAAATAGTACAACTTAGAACTAAAGATAGGAACCTAAAAGGCACAATTCCGAAATTTGAGATGAATCGGATTTTTCGTTTTGAGCAGTAAAACAATTTATGTGTAGTATTATTACGTGCCATAGGATATGTGTATAACAAAAATTCCGGATCCGGAAATTTAAAAAAAAAAAAAAAAAATTTCTATATGAAGGAATTCGATAATTAAGCTTAGCAATTTTACACAGTGATTGTATATGGGACAAGCATTATGTATATGCAAAAAACACGATTTTTTGGAAATTGAGGGCGCCCTCCTCAGGGAAAGGGAAATCTCTGAGTCGGCCCTTTAAGGAAGACTGATACCTGATTTGATACAAAAATATCTCAATAATGAAAACGAACAATGGACTGTGATTTGCTTGAAAAAAATAAAACCTGAATTTTATTGCTGCACTACAAAAGTTTGAAAAGTTCACAATCTTGTACCCAAGAAAGAAATAATTTCTCAGTTTAATCCTTACACATGCAGATATTTTATGCAAGGCTTTCCCCCCATGGCAAAAATCGGGGCTTAAATTTCTTGTAGTGTGGGAATCTATTTGTTGCACTTTTAACTCTCTCACAGATTTTAACCTAATATTTCATACAACAACTGGCGTACAAAGTGGAAAAATGTTAAATTTAAGGCATTCAGTTGAAAGGAAAAAACAGTCCCAAAAACAAAAGTTCTGAAATAAAGGTCCATTTACCATACCTCTGTCTTGGTGCTCCTCTTCTGATAAGTTTTTCTTCTTTTCCTCCTCATTCTGGTTTCCACGGCATTTTCAGAGCCTCTTCAAGGCCACATCTGGACCTTGTGATGCCCTGGCGATAACTTTATTTGGTTGCGTGCGATTTCTCCTTCTCCACCGGTTGGGGAATTTGGGTGGGGCTTGCTGTTGAAGGCACTAAAATATAATATGTATAAGTGGAAATTTTCGCGAGGTTTTTATTTTTCGGAATTTCGCGAGTGAACATAAAAAACGTGAAAATAAATAATCACGAAAATAACTCACTGATGTCAATACTGTGACAATTAAATCTCCACACATTTGGCAAAACTGTCAAATCGCGACAAAATATCTGTAATGCGGAAATTCCGCTGATACAGTAGCAGATTACTTTTGAATCCTACTTTATAGTTTCCTTTAATAAAAATAAACAGAGAGTACTAGAGAGTTCCTTTAATTAAACAATAAACTAGAGGGTGAGCAAATCAATTATCAGAAACTATCTTCAAGAAACTAAGTTTAAAAAGCCTGGGGTTCATTTTTTTCACTTGAGTTACTGAATGTCAACATTTAAACCATTATTTAAAAAATTTTAAAACATTGGCATTTCTTTCATGATTTGCTTGCAGTACACATACTCCAACCCACTCTTGGCAAAACAATCTTGCTTTGATTTGGGAAATCGTCCATCCCCGTTTTAAAGGTGCTTGTTTCCGGAGTTTAGTCATGTGGTTTTATACTGATATGGAGAGCATGGAACTTGCACATATCAAGGAACAAACTTGCCGTTTGTGGTAGACGTGTAATTTATATCTTTGGGAATGAATATGGATTTGAGGGCTCAAATTTCAGGACAAATTGAGGAAAAAATACGGCCTTCATTGATATCACAATCGGTACTACTTCCGGTAAATTCAGCGGGGTCCCAACGGACGATCGGAACATGCACCTTGAACTTGACAGCACTACATTTTTAATTTGAATACAAGGACCCAAAATCAAACTTGACGACTTTGTTAGAGTATGTTCTATCGAATACTCCTGCAAGTAAGAACGGAGTGGCTTACCACTGCCTCTTGGAGATGCATATAATCTGGCATGCGTCTATGCCCTCCTCTACTGCCAACCACCACCACCAACTCTCTGTGTTTGAGAGTCTGGGATCTGCTACTCCTGAAATTGGCCGAATGTCAGCCTGGTATCAAACAATGAAAATAAGTTTCAGGTTACGGATTGCATACACCAAATCCCCATTGCTTATGCAATTGAAATAATTGTTGTTCCTTCATATATAGTATTCGTCAGTATTCGAAACAAATTTCTGGATAGGATTTTTAACTAATTAGTTCCTCCAGGTAGGACAAGATGGGTATATATAATCCTTTTCCCTGGAGATGGCCACAGCGCACACAAGTGTTAAAAAAAATAATATAAGTAAAATGGCTGCTTACCAACGCTTCCCACAAAAAATAGCCTGTGCTAGGTAAAAAACTGTATTACTAGAGTGTGGGCCTGAGTTTCGATCCTAGAAGGATCTTCATCAAAGGCCAACTGACAAAACAAAACCAGTTCAGTTTATGGTGTGCTCCATTGGCGCAGGGTCATTGCAAATATTGATTGACCCCTGGATTTAAAAAAGACACTTAAAGGTACTGGTTTTACACTTGAGTTGTGTTGTGGTTGTATATTTGTAATGTTGGAGTTCTGGTATTGGCGTAGGTTTGCGTTTTGCGGACTGTGATTGCTAGTTGGTGTTTGTGTTACACGTTGTTCTGGTTTACGATGTCGAAGTAGTTGTTGGCGAAGTGTGTTTGTTCTGGGCATCAGTGAGATCCGTGAATGAACATGTTGACCATTGTATATGTCTGATCGCAGTAGGCGCTGTGTGTAAATGATCGATGATTTTGGATGGCAGTTTTAGCTTGATTCTCATTCTGTTGATAGTGATTTGAGTTCGGCTTGGTAATTTATTGAGTGCGTTGGTTCTTTGCATTTTGATTGTGAGGGAAAGTCTCCTCCAAAGGTACTGATTTTTTGACTGTGTTGATTGAATTTGGATCTGCCATCTGTGATGTGCTGTTTGTTGAAAGTGTTTTCTTTGTTTGGCGCGGCGACTGTGTGTATTATTATGTCAGGTTCTGGTTTCGTAGTGCCGGCCTTTGGCTGCGGCGTCCGCTTCTTTGTTGCCCTGAATGCCGATGTGACTGGGAAAGCCAATTGATGAGAAATTTTTGTTGCCGTCTTTTAAATGCTGTTTGAATGTCAGTATTCAGTGCTATGTTGTCCCGTTGTGGGTTGCGGATGTTTTCGAATGCACCTTGGCTGTCTGTGTGGATGACGATGTTTGTTGTCGCCGGCTCTGTTTTTGCGTCGCGGATTGCTTCGGGAATGGCTGCCACCAATTCTGTTTGTACGTGGAGCGCTATCAGATTTCTGAATGATTTTGTGGTATGTGGTGCTACAACGGCAATCCACAAGTGCCGTCTTCGTTGACCGAGCCATCAGTGTAGTAAAACAGTGGATCAGTGTTTGTTGACTCTGCATCTGCGATTGCTTTTTGTAGGCCGATTCTTCTACTATTGTGGGTGTAGCTGATGTTTTGTTATTATGTGAAGATGAAGGCGAGTGTCCGAGAAGGTTTGGACATGGATAACGAGTGCTGAATAGATTCTGGGACTGGAGGTTTGAAGTCTGGTGTGAAGGTTCCAGCATCTATGCGGTTTGGGAGAGACATGTGTGTCGGTATAAAGACTTCCCTTGATTTGTTAGGCTTTTTGAGATTGGTCGTGTTTGTTAGAGTAGAGCGTGGTCCGTGTTCGGAGGGACTTTGTAGAAAAGATGGATAGGAGTGCCTCTGTCGGGCACTGGCAGTGGCTAATTTCTGATCGACGTGCTGAAAGGTATTGGACGTTGCCCACGAGGAGCGCCAGAATTAGAATTGTGCGATTTGTGCGAATGGCTTGGTTCTGAAGTGTTTCGAACTGTTTTCGGGCGGGGTTGTGCGACACGGCGACGGATTTAATACACAGCCATAGTCTAAAATCCGGGACGAACGGTTGGCTTGATAAATTTGCGGAGTACGTGAGAGTGGCTCCTTCCGGGAAACCCCGCGTATGGACCTCATTGCGTTTAGCGACTTTTGACCCTTTTGACAGTATATCTGATGGTGGTGGAAGTTGAGATGTTTATCAATGACGAACACGCAGATACTTAGATTCGGGGCCCATTCAATGGGGCCTGATGACACAAGGTGAAGTTGGAAATTTGGGTACCTATTTGGAAGCTAATAGCTTTGGTTTTGGTTACAGAAAATTAAGACTAGTCGCATCCGTGATATGACTGAGTGAGTCGAGGGCTTTCTGGCAGCTGCGCTCGGAATCCTTGGTGGAGACCAAAACAAAACAGAGAAGACAAAACCATATATACAAAAACAAGGAACAAAAGACAGGAACCTTGCACAGGAGGGGTAAAGGGCGAGAGAAAGCTGAAAACAACAGAACAATGGAATTACATGAAACAAAGATAAGTGACGAATACCAGCAAATCAGTGGGGATGGAGAAGAAGGAAGTGGAGGACGGGGAGGAGCGATGGGCAAAGGGACTGGAGAGCCTGCTGAAAAAAGAACAATAGAGTTAATGAACAAGGGGATGGGGGATGATAACCAGGAAATCAGTAGGGAATGGACAGGGTAAAGCTGAAAGAGAACAATGGGACAGAGAGTAGTGAGGAGGGAAGACATGATGATCAAAGGAGGGGCAATGAAGACCGTGTCATGAGGAACATGAAAAGAGAAAAAAAAAGGGGGGGAAAGTGAAAAAAAGGAATAACATCTAACAAAACAAAGCATAATATTATAAACAAAAAGCAAATATAACATAATAAACAAAAGCATAAATATAACAAACAAACAAAGCATAATTCAAAGATATAACCAAACACAGCAGTAATATAATGAAAAAAATTAATACATATAGTGAAACAAGAACATCAAAGCCTAATAATCATAAGCATGGTAAAAAAAAGTTAGGGCCTCCCAGACAGAAACCATGAAAAGGAGAAGCTGAAAGGGGGGGTAGGTTACATTTGAGAAAAAAAAAGGCCTAGTTGTTCCCTTCGTGGATGTTGAGACCATGGGGCTGGCACTGTTGAGACATGGGGCTGGATGGGAGTAGACGCTGTCATCCAATATGTTCTCTGTGAGACGGGACGACAGTGTCGGGGAGTTGCCAAGAGATTCAATACCTGTAAGATTCATATAGAAAGAGTATGGTTAGGCGAAAGTGGAAGTGTGACCCACCGGTGTTTCCAACTTTGGCTGGTGTGGACTGGGACCTATGGGCCTATGAAGACGTCTCTTCAGAGGAGGGGTCTTGGTTTCCCCAACATACTTGACTCTCACACACTCTGCCCAAGAAATAAGGATAAATGACATTAGAAGTACTACAGGTGGATGTTGCCTTGGTCTTTGTAGTTGGTACCAGTGGCGTGACTGGTGAACGAGTCTGCCTCCTGATAGTGGTCCTTACAGGACGATACATCTCGAACCTGTGCACTGGGAAGTTACCTTGTGTTTTGTACGGGAAAAAGTATCAGTTCGTGGGAGGGACTGAAGCCCTCCCAATCATGTACGTAGATTGCGGGGAAGTCTGTAGGCCCCAAGATGGGATTGTGAGGAAAAAGCCGGCGACGGCGATTCTGAGTGTTGACGAAGAGTATCATGATTGGTTAGTGTTAGAATACGACGCAGGGGAGAGAGAGGGAATGAAAGAAAAATGGGAAAATCTGCCACAGGGGGAGATTGGGCGTAGTAGTATCCTGGTTTCTGGGTTTCTCGGGCCAGAGCTGTAGTCCTGCCGGTAGTGAGTAAGCTCTCTGGATGGCTTGTTGAACTTTGCTGGAGCTGTGTCCTCTGGCCACTAGGTATTTCTTCAAATTCCTGGAATGGTATAAAAATCTAGACTCATAGTTAGAAACAATGCGCCTGAAGGAGAAGAGCTGGACTGGTAAAGCTTATGCCAGTTCTTTACAGTGGCGGAGGGGGCAACTAGAGGAATGAAGATACTTGATGAGGTATGTGGGTTGGTATACAGATTCTGTGGATGAGGGTGCCTTCTTTTTGATGGTGACACAAGGGGAAAACGCCAGCGAGGGCGAAATGCCTAGTTGGACCATCGCAGTCCCATTGTACCTGCAAAAAAAAAAACCCAGATGCACTGGACGGATTTGAACCGGCGGACCGCCGTTTTTAGTACTAGTAACGGCGCTCAAACCAAAACGGAGGCCACAAGACTGGGGTGGTAGATGAGCGATAGAAATTCATTCTATAGGTGTAAGTCGAAAGGTGTTCCATCGCTTCTGCGGATAGCATCAGAACGGTTTTTACATCTACAATTTTATATGTTGAATTTTTAACTACTTAGTTCTCCAGGTAGACAATGGATGGGTATTTATTAATCTTTCCCTGGAGATCGGCAAGCGCACCACAAGTGTGAAAAAAAAAAACCCAATATGCACTTGGCCGGATTCGAACCGCGACCTCGCTATTTCGGGGCTTACTCGTGCGTAAACGGAAGTGCGTGACTAATGTTGACAACGGAAATCTATTAACACGAGTGTTGCCTGCGTTGACTTTGTTTCAGAGACATATGATGGCGACAAAAAAGTTAAAAGGGTTTCAAGGTGGTAGATGCCAAAATGTTATTCACAAACAATATTACTGTATGTTTTTTCCTTAATGGTTTTCTGCTCCTCTATCTTCGTCAGTTCAGTAGCAATGGCATCTCACAAAAAGCACAACGATTCAAAATTTTTTTTACTTACCGTAGCGTGCATCAGGTTATTTTGGGGCCTTAATACTGTCTCCAAACATGAGGAGGTAGAGTGTTCTTGCCAAAATGCATTTCTTCCAATCAATTTTTGCACTGGTTTGTCACCTGAGTTACAGTGAACACAAAATAGTAACCTAAAATTACCAGGACTCCCAATCTTGCAAAAAAGTACTTTTGGTTACTAAAATCTCATGTGACAAGTGCAAATTTGCATTGAAAGAAATGCTATGTCAAAGAACACTATACCTCTGTTAACCTTAAATTGAGAATTAAATTGTACTACACACTGGCTGTTTTAAGTATATTTTCATCATAGTTCACAGCCCTGTTGCCATATTATATTACGCTGCCATCAGGAAAATCTACATCATTTTGCCTTTCCACCTGGGATGGCAGCTGGCCAAGCGCACAGTCTTATCAGCACTTAAGATTATAATAGTCCCCATAAAAGCTCACCAGATTTCGCTCAGGTAGACGAGGCAATTGAGATTAAGTATCTTGCCCAGCAACACAAACCTGTTGACTGCAACGGGGCTCTAACTCACGATTTACAATGTTCTTAGGATCATGAGTCCTGCACTTTATCCATTGTGCCACACATGATATGACATGGGTGTTTACCAGAGGGTGTTTTGAACCAATCCCATAATGCATTGCAATTTGCCTATACTGTACTGTACAAAACTCATGTCAGTACTTAGGGATAAAAAGTGTACAAGAAACTAGAGGACCACAAAACATTTCATGATCATGCTAAAAATTCCCTAAGTACTAACACTTTGGGGTGAAAATGAGTGTAAAAATCAAAGTTTTTATGTGTTAAGAATAGGATTTTGGTGGGATCACATGACCCTATTGAGGTGAAATTTCCCAAAACTGGTGCATTGTGGGATTGACTCAATACACCCTCTGGGTGTTTACAGAGACTTCCCTGTCAGCACTTCAGACACCATAGCAGGACCAATGTGCGTGCATTAACACTATCTATGGACTATCTTAAAAGCACAGGTCCTTTATTGACTAACTTGACTGCCAGTTTTTCTTTTAATGGCTGACAACTATATCACAGATCACTTCTACAAAATCAATGTACATAAAATTAGCTGTAGGTTTTGGAACAAAAAAACCATTTCATCTGTTGTTTTAAAGCCAATACCATCACATTTTTTGAACGGCGCCCCCGGAATTGGTTTTTTCAAAAAATTGAGATTTTGCAGATTGGTGATTGGCTAGTAAACTTACCGGGGAATGGTAGCACAAACTTGCTATGTATCATAAAAGCAGCAACTTCATAATTAGAATAATTAATATCGGAGAGCTCCAATAATTCATCGGCTGCTGGAAACATCCTTTCAATATGAAATAGCCAAGAAATTGTGCCAAGTATGTGTCTATGCTCATCCATTAATTGTTCAGTTGGTTCAGGTAAGTTTCGAGGTCATTTTAGTGAGGTGGCACTATTTCTCAATGGACTGACAGAAATATGACGTTTCCAGCTTTGCCGTTAAATTACAATCGGATATGCCGATTCTAATTACAAAATCGCTTCTTTTATGACAAATACACACTTTTGCGCATTACCATTCGCAGGTACAGTTTACAATTACCAACTCTACAGTTCAAAAATTTCAAATTTTGAAAATTGAGGGCACTCTTCTAAACGTGCTGGTATTGCTTTAAGTCTGTGGCATCAGTTAGGAAGCCCCAGTAGCCAGACATGACAACATGCAATGCTACTGTGGAGTACAACTGTGCCAAATTTATATCCCTCCTCAAATCACAGAGTGGCAGTCACTGGCCAATGCAAAGGGCCTACTGCATCTTCGACACAAATGGGAGGATACATTATATACCACAAGCTGGAATTTTTTGTGGTCATCTCTTAGTATCTTCGCATACTGATGATACACTTATTGTTATGCACATTTCATCAACTTGTGTTGTTGGCTTTGTACTGCACCATTTCATCACACTGAACTTTAGTACAATCCCACATTTCAATAGTAAGACATCTATAGTCGCTGTCACAATTCCTTTGCTGAAATCGGCATCTACATAAAGCGTGAGAGTTGCTGCACGTAACACGCAGACTATGCATTTCCTTTACGCCTTGTCATGGTTCTGTCTGGCTGGAATGCTGGCGCAGTCTTGAGACAGATAAAAGGAATTATGACAGAGTATAGAAGTTACCCATCACTTCACTTCATCCTTCAGTGGATAACAAGTACCTACCTTGTCCAGGACGATATCAGGAATGTGTGGAAGCCCATCAGGTTTGTCCTTGCACTCTGGCTGGAACTGTAGTAGAAAGTCACGGCCATACTGTTTCTTGCCTTCCGGATTTACCGGACTCCACTGATCTGCAGGGTGGAAAAGGCAAGTAAAAGTGAACAAAAACTAAAGTGCTAGTGCTAACTAAGAAAGAACAAAGCATGCTATTTTTAAACACCTCAGCAAAAACATTTCCATTTAATCTACATTTTTTTGGGATTGAGATTTTTCAGAGATTCTGGTATTCATTCTTAACATTCAAATAAACCCTTTTTTAGAAATTTACGTCTTAAATGCAAATCGAATCAACGTCTACCAAGGGTGTTGAATTAATTTGCATTTTCAACGTAAATTTCAAAACTCTTGACATGTTTTCGATTTTCTAATGTTGAATGCCCACTGGGTTGTAATTGCAGTGAGTTTGTTTGCTATTGTTTCCCCAACTTGTGATTTTTGTTCCAGTTTTTGCTGAAATTATAGCCGACTAGAATTTTGCGGTTCTCGGCTTTTGCACTCGCTCTATTCAAAGAATATAAGCTGTGGGTTGCCCAGCCTATCTTACAAATTGACCTCACATGACCTTTGACCTCATCAACAAATGAGGAATCCCATGTTGCACCTATGACTCAAGTTAGAACTTCAACTTTTCAATGGAGGTCAATTTTACATTTTAACCTATTTTTCAACTTGACCTAACATGATCTTTGACCTTGACAGGTGACCTTTGATATTGTCAACATATGAGGGATCTAATAGTGCACCTATGACACAAGTTCAATTGTGATCAATTTAAAAAAAACCTTCACACACATGCACAACAGAATGCAAAGTAGTCCTGCTAGCTATATCTGGCGGCCCACAAAAATACCACGGCACCTACTCCAGCAGATGGACAACAGAGCAAAAAAAAATGCTGCTTGCAGTTTAGGGAGAGACGATATTCATATAATATCGATTGAGCCCAAATTTATTGGTCGGGGTACAAGTTGCAAGAATATTGCAAAAAACTTGTAGAGAGACCAATAAATTTTGAGCGTAAATCATCCGATTTTATGATTACTATGTTTCGGATCCCATATTTTCAACACTTGGACTCCTCAAAACATGATAATTCGCCGATGCTGGATGGAAGAATCAAACACGGCTTCAAAAAAGAGGGCTACGAAAAGATCGCCACAAACCTTAATATAGCACAAGTTAGTAGGATCACAACCCAGTGTAAATTACGATTGACCTGTGCCTATTACCTTTAGCTTGAGTAAGGCAGTTCTTGAACCAGAAGTTATGCCTGCTTTCATGCATATTTATCAGACAAGCACACCAGAGTGGACAAAAGTGCAACTATGTAAGTATGCTGGTGTAGCTTGGTGCCTGCACTCCCCTTTCTACTACAATGCACCACCTATGACCCGACACCACCTTACCCTACCTACCAGTAACACACTGCACAACCACCCCAACCCTTCCTACTGAGTACTCCTGCACCAGCTTATCAACTACACCATATTATATAACACAAAAATATTTCTGTCATTTGATTGGTGGATACTATATCACGTGACAATATTTGAGACTAGTTCCCCAAAATTTCACAGGAGGGAAAAAAGTTCCCATAAAAAGCTACTATTTCCCCATAGGCTTGAGTTGCAGTGGCAGCTGATCTCGACGAGACTTGTCAAGTTTTTCAAATGACAGAAATATTTTTATATGTTATATCAAAACAAATATTTACTGCTCTATATTCGTGAAATTGTGCAAAATACCTCCCTCGACCTTCGGTCTCGGGAAAATAGTAGGCCCACGGTCTCCAGTCACCTCGGGTAGTTATTTTGCACCATTTCCCTCATGAGCAGTCAATATTTGTATACTACATGGGGCACATGTGGTCCAGTGGATACGACGACCGGCTCATGATCTAAAGGTCGTGGGTTCGAGTCCCGCTGAGGCTAATGTGTTGTGCACTTGGGCAAGGCACTTTACCTCGCTTGCCTCTCTCCACCCAGGAGTGAAATGGGGAGCTGTTAGAGGGAATATCACAATCTAAGTGCTGATAGGTAGTGCGCTAGTTGGCCTGGCAGCAAACCTTAATGAAGCGACATGATTCTGACGATTTCCTGATGCAGCGTAATGATAATAGGCCACGCGCTTTGAATCCTCAGGTAAAAAGCGCAATATAAATCCCGCTATTATTATTATTATTATTATTATTACTTAACCCTTCATAACTACCCTGCACCACCATGCCCCCAATACCTTCAAATGACCATAAAAAAAAACTAACAATGTCATACATATGGCGTTTAATGCAGAGGAATTTGAGACAAAAATCGCAGCCTGTGATGGTCAGCTGCATTTTCCCCAGAACGCTTGTGTCACCTTGTGTCAGACAGACCTCTTTGAATGGGTATGGATATGGATTATTACACAGACCATTTGGATAGGTGTACATTTAATGATTTACCGACTTATCCAAGGGCCTTCACAACCTTGGACGCTATGGTAACCAAGTTTTCACATGCGACTTGAACAACTTCTGAAAACACATTGGGAGATAAAGGAATTGTTGCAAGCATTTCCATGTCCATGACAATCGACACTTACCGTCCCTGTATGTGTACTTCAGTTGTATTTTATTATCCTTAGGTGCTGGCTTATTATTTGAATCATCATCATTGTCCATTGACTCTTTATTCTTTGCATTTTCAGCTTCTACTTTTTCTCTCTCTATCTTATCTTCATTGTCCTCAACTGTCAACTCCACTTCTTTGGGCATGTCCTTCTCTGACAGTTTTTCACTTTCAACATCAGGCTCTGGTTTGGCCTTCTTTTCCTCTTTGGGAAGTTCTGTTTCAGGTTCTTTTGTGGTTGGCTTCTCAGCAACTTCTTGCTGCTGAGGTTTTTCAACTGGTGTAGTCACTTCTTCCTCAACTTCTGGTTTCTTTTCTTCAACCGTTGGGGCAGTGGGTAGTGTACTTTCAGGTACCTCCTGTGGATTATCAAACCGGAAACTCAATTAAGATTAAGATTGTATAATGTGAATAACCCCACCTGTTAGCAATTCCATTTTTAAACTTATCTCAAAATACTTGCTACACTAGTGAGCTACCAAACAAATGTCAACAGTCCGATAGAATTCCACAACACTCTCTTCCTAAGAAATGCCTATTTGAAAATAAATTTAGCACTCAAATAAAATCCCGATTACATTCTTGCACATTATTGTAAGTCAACAAATTTAAAGGTGCCCCACCCAATTGCTATGTATATATTTTTTGTTTCGTAGGAAGGGCCATCGCCAACAGACTTAAATTCCAAAATTTCATTTGGATGCACCAAATCATTTTAATGCGAGCAGTAATTGTAGGTATTACAATAGCCCATAGAGTAACTGTAAGCAAATCATGCACATTTTAGCCTGTAACATAATGTGTAAGAATTCAGTCAAAATATTTAGCACATGAAATGACAAAAATAAAAGTTTCTAATGATACCAAAATCTTGAGTTTGTGTGAAAGGTGAGGTCGAGGCCGAGGATCAGGTAGTGCCCCTTTATATCTCAAAATAAATAACACCATAAATCCTGTAAATTCATATTCCATGTACACTTACTTTATCTTTATATGCTTCATACACATCTTCATCTTTAGTTGCTTTCTTGTCCAATTCCTGAAACCTCCTTTTCTGGTTCTTCTTTTTACTGTTTTCCCTTACTGGTGCTGCAAATACATAGAGGAATGGCAGTTAACACATGATTGAAATGAAGGTTGCAGTTACATCACCTGTTGGAAAAAAGACCTTTTTATGCGTTTTCTTGTTCACGCATCATATCCACATTTGAATACAAGTGCCTCCCCCCAGGATGCAACATAAAATAAAAATTAACTACAGTACAGATGTCGCCAAACATTTATACAGGGTGAGTAAAAAAAAAATTGAACCTGATTGTGTCCGCCACTTTGAATTTTTAAGTAATATATATCTAACATATTTGGTATCATCTGAAAGCTGGGTTCATTATCTTTAATTTACTGCAAAGATCATTCACATCGGTTAGGTATAGACCGAGCTACAGTCGTTTGAATCAAGTAGTCGGGTTTCTGCTCTGTCCACGGATTCACATTGAAACGAACGGCGTTCAGCGAAGGAAATCCGTGTCCAGAAGAAAATCAGGCTATTTATTCACTGCAGATTCTTGATTCGAAAGACTGTAGCTCAGCCTATACTTAACCGATTGGAATGATCTTTGCAGCAAATTAAAGATAATGAAATAAGCTTTCTGCAGATACCACATGTTAGATAATATATACTCCCCGCCTAAAAAATCCGAACGATATAAATTACTGTATTAAAAAGGTATGTAGGTATGTAGGTGAATTATAATAATAAATGCCAGGAGCACTGTTCGCGTAATGTGTTTGCTTATTGACCTGTGTCCGTAATGCATTGATAACGAAGCATGATGTGGAAGTTTGAGAGATTTATCCAGCTGGCTTGGCGCATTCATTTGAAAGCAAGTTTAAGCACGTTGATGGCCATTTCAACATCGTTCGGATTTTTTACGCGGGGAGTATATTATTTAAAAATTCAAAATGGCGGACACAATCAGGGTCATTTTTTTTTGACTCACCGTGTAGAATTAATGTTCAAGTAGATTAAAGGATTAGCCTTATATTTTAATCCCTTGAAGATTACCCCTAAAACTCCACCCCTAATTTCATAACACTTAAATACCATCAAACACCACAGGGAAATTTCATAATTTGTAAACAAATGTGTAATGCAAACACATGGGAAGAGCACTCCTGAGTATTGAACCCCAAATACCACAAAATAGCATGGTGGTAGCAAAGTTAAGACTGAAACAGCCAAATAATACAAGGGTAAAAACCAAAATTACCAAGTGATGGACATACAGAAAAATGGAGAGACTCTGCCATTACATTAGCTAAAATGTTCTATATCTAGCCTCAAATTCTGATAGCAACTACTTTGCTCATATACCATGGCAAGATGCCAGTGTTCAGAGCTCTGAAGGCCTCTCTGTCATAACAATTAACAGACTTGCTTCATGACGTCACTTGACATTAAAATGATACAACAGGGAGCAAGCAATAGGATGCCCAACGGAGCCACAGTATCCATTAAAGAGCCACAGTATCCATTAAATAGCCACTGCATACTTGCACACATTGTCATCCATTCCAAAACTTATCCCAGTTTTAGTAATCCTGGTCAAAAGTCTCCAGGATTTGAAAATCCCATGGCGAAAAGAAATTGATTTTTGTTGGGGGGTGTAGCGGCAATAATTTTACACTATTTCAAGGACACATACAAAAGGAGTTAGAAACCCATTAATTTTATAAAAATAAATCCTCTCAACCAAATTACAAGGGGGACCCTACAACACACAAAATATTACATGGACATATTACTAAGGAACAAATCAGAATATTGAGTCCATCCCACAATGCACCAGTTTTGGTTAATTTCACCTTAAGGTCAAATCCTAGACACAAGGACATTTTCAGAAAGTAAAAAGACATGACACTTCCAGAAAGCGCCCCAAATATTTTCTTCAAATCCAGGTTTTTTGCATATTTGGAATGTTTATCTAAGTATTAGATCACACCTGAAGTGAATAAGCCGAATAAGATCATTAAGATGATCAGTGATCAATTTTCTGTCATGCACTAAAATCAAAGCATGCTTTTCTATGGGGACATAGTAAAAACAGTTTTTGGTTTTCTTTTTTTACATGTTTGTCCAAATAAACCTTCAAAACATTCTTGGTAGGTGTTCTACAACCGATCAAGTGCAAATTGAGAGAAATTTGTAGAGCCTTAAATCTCCTGTCCCTTTCCCATGTGTGAAACAAATTATGAGTGCATGCACATTTTTGTAAAAATGGAAATTTGGTGGCAATTGTTGCAACCTCATAATGCCTTTCCTTGGATGCAATTTCAACTCTTATATGTTGATGACCTAGTAGCAATATCCGTGCATTCCCAATATGTTTTCCATGTTTTCCATATGACTCCACCAATGTTTTCCCAAGAGTAGGTAGGTAGGATTGGGCCAGGTCAGGTAAGGTCAGCTAATGGAATTTCCAAAGTTCAAAGTTGCATTTTGAGTTTCTAGCACCACTTGTATTATTTATGGTTCACTAGCTAATTGAGAAAAGCTTTTCCCCCTAATTTTAGTTTATTACAATCTTGCATTGTGGAGTTATATTAATAATAATCAGCCTCCATCACCCTTCAACTGCCCCCCCCCACCCCAAATCCCCAAAATCTTCCTAAGCCTGCGCGCGAGTATTTTTAAAACCTGACATATCCAGGCAAATAAGTGCTCATAGTGCTGCGCAGCAGACATAATAGGCACTCAGCATGCACATAAGAACCCATAATACCTGAACAGATATGTCAAGATGCTAAATTTCAGATACAGGGGACAACTTGCATATATACCTGAAGAAAACACGTGGGAAGTGGGAACAAATAAATCAAATTCACATGACGCCATTGAGAAAGAGCCCCTACCCAGAATCGAAACGATTGGTGTAAAGGCGAGGGAAGATATGCCGCACTACCCATTTGTTATGAGCAGATGCTTGTATCAGTACTGTTCTCCGTTGTTGGATGATGGGACTGCCTCTTAGGGCAGCATCTCGGTAGTCCCATCAGCCAACACCTCAGGACATTTTTCACTACCCCTCATACAAGTTGCATTTGTATACTACCTGTTGCATGCTTGCCTGCCATAACACAGTATATCCATTTGGATTGAGTCTTCACTTTCTCCTACCTCAAAATGCACACAAATACAATGTAGTAGCATTTCCAGATCATGCACATTGTGGCTCTAACCACATCCCTTACAGATCTAAATCAGTATTTTACTGCACTGATTTTCGAACACAGCTATCACCTCTCCTAAAAGGTGAAAGGGTCGAGGCTAAATTCATACCTATATGTACACTCATTTTTTTAAAAATACTTTGACAGGTTCCCAAACATGACATGCATGGGAACAAATGCAATATCTGCTCGTTTTAAAATAGGGACAGCAGTCCCACGCAGGCCATCTGGGAAGATATGTGGTCCATTTAAAGAGACAAGGACTTAAAAAAGAAGCGCCCCTTTTTTTTCTTGCATATTTGGAATGTTTACAATGTATTACATCACACCTGAAGTGATTAAGCCAAATATGCCATGTAATAAGCTCATGAAGAGGCTTTAGTAAAATTAAAGCATGTTTTACTATAGATGAGGCGACATAAATGTTTACAAACCCATGTCTAATGACATGTTGGAGGTGCGAAGAATATGCCCATATAGTTACAGCATTCAATAGCCTTATCACGCCCGATTGAGCGTGAATTTTAAAAGCACAAGCCCTGCAGGTGCTCACGCATACTGTCGGGCAGTGCTTTGTTCATTGCCCGGCGTTGACGTCACATGTCAACTCATTTATAGGGATGATTACAACAGCAGGCAAGTTCAAAACAGTTTTTTTTTTTTTTCTTTTTTTACTTGTTTGTCCAGAAAATCTTTGGAATGTTCTCTGCAGGTGTTCTACAACAATTTTAAATCAAGTGCAGAAGTGGGAAGCCAGATTATTGTATCATGAGGTTAGCTACCTAACCACTAGAACAGCCAGGATTGCTGTGCCAGGTTTGCAATTCCAATCCTTGATTGCCTTTGTGGAATAAATCAATACTGCTATTGTAATCGGCACTCAAAATAATGAATAGCTCCGCTCTGGATTGATTGTCACAACTTTTGCTCCAGGAGCATTAATGGTGGTCAAACCTTCAAATTCCAAGTGTATACCACATGTACAAATACCCTTAAATGACCTCTGATCTCAGCCCCTTGTTTACATTTACCATACCAGGTATAAACCTGATCTGTTACAGTACTAAAAGCTAGACAAAAATGTACCGAAGTGCATACCAAAATGGCACAAGCAAATCATGCTGCCATAAGTCCAATTTTCAAACTGCCATAAGTCTCCAATTTTCTGAACAATGTCTAAAACTAGCTTAACAACATGAAGTCACAAACCAATATACCCAATATACAGGAAAGCCGAAGTGAAACTAGCCTTAACTGAATGAAACTATAAACAATAACATCTCCTTCTATCTCCAAGAATTCAAGTCTAACTTGTAGGAGAATATAACTTACCACCATCACCCTGAGTTAACTTGCCACCTTTTCTTGACCTACTGCGTGAGCTACTGCGTGAGCCTCTCCTTTCACCAGGTACAGGCATATTGTCAAATTCTGCCTTGTGTAAGTTTGTTTGCTCACATTTAAGTTCCAAATACGACTGCTTCAAGGCCTATTCCATTGCTCCGAGAGGCACTGCGACCAAAAAGCTATGTACATGAACGCTGAAGCCTTACACCGGTTTCTGTTCCAACTGTTATGTTCTCATTTCATTAGAAGCATGGCTTCAATCCAGATTATTTTGCCTGTGTGACTATTGCAACATACACTTCCTACTTGATCTGGCTGGTACATGTACTGATAATCAAATTACCTGAGGCCATAAATACACTTTGATTTGTTGGCCTCTTCCCATTTCCAACTTTGCAATTCATCAAGAATGTCCTTGTAGTTTAATTGTACTGACTTTACCAAAAATCCATATTCCAATTTTCACAGGGTAATTTTCACAGAATATAATACCAAGAAATTGACTTCTAATAAACTTGTTTTCCCTTTCTAACCACAAAACCAGTAACCAGTGTTTTTTTCATGGTATCAACTTGGCTAAGTTTTACCCATGCCATGCACTGAAAAGGAGGATGAGTAATCATATATAGCTATCAGTGTTATTGACATTGGTCTCCAAAGGAGCAAAGGGTAACAGTACATCTATTAACAGGGACTTTGCACTTCAGACTTCATAGTTATTTTTGTGGCATTTTGTTGTAATTAAATTTGATGTTAATAATTAATCAGCCCCATTAAATTGGTGAATGAAAAATTTGATATCAATTGCTTGAGAGATAATCCAGTGTTCTTTAACACTTTGCACATTACTATTTCACAATGTGAGGATGACATTAACTCCTTTAATCCATCCACAAAACATTTGACCCATCTGTGTACAACTCATATGGGCCTTGGGTGCTTATACTGACCAAGTTGATTATAGCATTTGATTTGTGGCAGAAAAACAAATTGAAAGATTTTCAAAGAACACCCCTTTAAATCCACCCACACCACATATAAACATTGGACCAGTCGTTCTTCTGACCTAGTTTGGCTGCATTGCCCCAAGCATTTGGACATGAGAATTACAAAAGTTAAACCATAATGACCAGACATACAATCACTATGAGCTAGTAAAATCTCAATTCCCTTGGCACAGTTCAGTAGCTTTCATTCACCAATGTATTTAGAAAATACCCGTTTTTTGGGTATGATATATGATAGCCAGATCACACAAGGTCAGTTCATGTCAATGTATGTACAAGTACAACCCACTGAACTGTGTCCTTGGAGGATGAGCATATTGTAACTCATAGTGAATACACATACAGAAACAGCGATTTCTTAGTCTTGCAGATGAGCAAGCTCACAGTCAGTCGGTGGGTCACACAAGTACTATTACTCACTGTGAAAATTGTTGGACAGGGTCTTTTGACATGAGCATGCACAAATGAAATAGGCAAACAACCTTGATATTGTCTACATTCCCTGCACATGTCTGCAATTTAATCAGGCCCATGTTATACCATATGAGTATTCAATTCGTTGATTCAAGTAAATATAACGTTATACTTTTTCTGTGACCTTCGCTTTCTTAATACGTACATAGACTTTTTGGTAGCAAACAATTCAATTAATTATTTGGGATGCTTTAAAATTTGCTGAGATTTCTCTAACTTCAGAGACCATGCTTTCATTCATCACACAAAGATGTAGAGGAGTAGTCCCATTTCCTGAAAATCCAAAATTTGAACCAACAGGAAGGCCAAATTTTAGCGTACCGTCCGGTGAAGCTCCGGGGAACGTATTTTCTTACGCGATTTTAGGGTACAAGACCCCTTCTCTAAAATAAATTGGTACTTAAAACTTGGGTTTTTGATGCAGTTTTACCTTAATCAATGACACTTTGATCTTAGAAATTGAAAAAATGGTGTTTTTTTTTACATTTCAGGAATTTTTTTATTTATGGCCAAAAATCCAGAAATTTCCGGAAAAGTTACATCTCTGATCATATTAGACCACTTTAGGTATGTAGTTGACACTCTACAACAATAAATTTTAATAAATTCAGTTATTTTACACCTCAAATCAGGATATTTTCCAGAGTGTCTTGACCAGCTATTGAGGTCACAGCGATTTTACTGCTTTCTTGTGTACAAGAAAATAACACATGTTGGTGAGACCGCCCAACTGACTGGGGAAAAGACAAAAACCTACACCACCACCTAATGAAGTTGGAATCACCGGCATTTAAAACTGCTTTAATTCAATGTGTTATGCAACACAATCAGGAGGGGTCAACACCACTGTAATTTTGCAGTAATGTATAGATTGTCCTTTTTTACTTAATTGTTGTGATGTCATAATCCCAGGTTTACACAGCAAACAATGAATTTCTCATTCATTAATCATTCAGTCGGGGATAAGCGCTAAATTGGGCGATTGCCCGATTGAGCGACAACGGCGAATTGGGCGATGTTCACCCTAAAAATCACACACACCATTTTTGTTAAAACTTCGGATTATAGTACATATTATATCACCTTTTAATCTATCAGTAATGATTTTGTAAAAATCCAAGTTCAAAGTGCATAAATCGTACTCAAAAGCTGCTGGATTACTTTCCAATGGCATTCTGGATGTGCATCGCCATATTTGCTCTTACTGCTCATGCTCAGAGTCTTTTCGGCGTTACCGCGCATGTGCAGAAGCCACCGCTTCACATTTCAGATTAATACGCATCGCGATGTCAAATTCTTCTGTCACTCCTTATAGAAAAGTTATTGTTTTTTAAAGCTTTGTATCCTGAAGATGAGGCTATAGTTGGGCACAAATTATATGCAAATGACCTTATCACTCATTTTTGGACTATATTTCAAGATGGTGACTGGGGATTTCCCTGAAGTTGATGAAACAATGATTTTCTGGCAATGGTACGTTTCTCAAAATGTGATTTTTTTTTCAACAAATCCCAACTTTTACCTGATGTAGCAGAAAAAGTGTGCGATGAAAATTTTTTTTGGTGCACTGAGATTTTAGATATTTGTATTTAAAGTAAATTGGCAAAATAATTTTTTGTGAAGAATCATTTGCCTTTGTGAAGTCACTGAATTGATAGTAAAAATAGCAAACCTCGCCGAATTTGGCGATATAAAATCGCCGTATTAGGCGAGGTCGCCTAGCAACATCGCCCGATTGAGCGCTTATCCCCGACTGCATTAAAAAAAAAACATACAAGATTTTTGCAGGATTGTTTTGACTGAGGTATGATGAAAAAAGCGACTTGAGACTTGCAAGTTCTGTTCATATACTAATATTTTTTAGAGAAATAAAATTTTTGGTAGTGATATGGTTACTTAAATATTTTAAAACCAGTTCGGTTTTAAACCTGAATACATACCTAGCTTTAGAACAGAATTTCAACTGCAGCAAAATTTGGCAAAAGTGTTTTTTGTCTGAAAACTTATTTTTTATGTATAAGTGAAGATGAATAGCAAATGGACAAGTTTTTTATTATTCACATATTTTAGACTCAACACAAACACAGGTAAACAAATTTTGAAATTCACTAACCTTGTTTGGCCTCTGAAGAGGTCTCCTTTTTCTGCGGTGCAGCTTCCTTCGTGGAACTAGGCTTTTCCGCAGTCTCTTCCTGAGGTATTGTCTTTGACACAGGCTCCTGCTTGGCAGTTTCTCCTGATTTTTCCTCCTTTGAAAGTTTCTTTGCAGGTATTGTTTCTGCAACAGCTGCCTCCTCCTTGACTTTGACACTTTTGTCCTCTTTTAACACCTCAACCTCCTCTTGAGGTTTTGAGTCCAATTTCTCTACGCTTTTGTCCTTTGTAGTTGCAACTTTATCAGTAGAAAGTGGAGCTGCTTGTTGTTGCACAACAGATTCAGAGGCAGTTTTTGCTTTCTCTTTTGATTCACTGGCAACATCAGGGGCAGAGTTGGACTCTGCTACAGACACTTTCTTATCAGTCACTTCCTCTGGTTGCTTTGGCACTGCTGGGGCAGGCACTGGGGCAGGTATTGGCGTCGTGTGGGAGGAGACCACTGGGGTCGGAACAGGGGCCACTTCCACCGGCCTTATTGGTACAGGAGCAGGGGCTTGTTTTTGAACTTGGGAAGCAACAGGCATGGGGCCTTTTGAAGTGTCTACAACCCCAGTTGTTTGTAAAACCACAGTTGTTGGTGCCCCTGGAGGATTATTAGGAGGCACCTGCACTACAGGAGCACCTTGAGGTGGCACTGCTGCAAGCACTGGCTTTGGTTGCTGAGGCGGAGGCTGAGGAACAGGAACCATTTGTGGAGCAGGTGGTTGCTGAGGCTGCTGTGGCGCCATCACCTGTGAGTTGGTTTGGTTTGGTGGTAACGGTGCTTGCTTTGTGTTGTCAGCTGCTGCAAGAGCCACTTGTGCAGCAAAAGACGCCTGAATGGCCCTGGCCTTGTCGTTGAGCTGCTGAGTTTGCTGTGTAGGAGGCGGTGGACCAGACTGTGAAGTTAGACATCAAGATAGCAAAGGAATGCAACTACAGCTTTGGCACATCGAGCACAAGGATAGATATACAAATAGCAAGAAATATGCAAAGCTTCTGGTTCGGAGCTAATACAGCATGCACAAAGGCATGCCAAATTTGAGGGTTTTTTTATTGAACTGGTTGATCAAGATGGTTAGCACAAAGATAAATGAGTGCCATTTAGTCAGCAGTATGACTATTCAATCTCTTTGTCAATTACTGTGGCATCAACTCAGAAATTGACAAAATGTATCCACCAGTGTCATTAATGTGTGTACAAGTGGTCTGCCAAATAGTCCTTGACAAATTTAATACCCTAAACCAGAAACTCTGCAACATGCTCAACCAGCAAACCTGAAAACAATCGTGCAATAATCGAGTAACTGCATCATAGCATTATTTCCTATCAGTTCATAGATTACACAATGCAGATAGGCAGAAAAATCGCTACTAAATACCTTTTGAAACATGCTGGTACTCTTGAGACACGCTAGCCATGTCCTACATTCAACATTCAGATGTTACCA